>QEOT01001705.1:115208-261415 GCA_003123785.1 Pterocarya stenoptera | reverse complement strand
GCATGCACCCACGACAACTGCTGCACCAAGTCCTCGCTCTCTTTCTGCGCATTCTCTGATAAGACCCTACTCTTCCCTCCCACCCCGTTCCTCGTTCTAAAATCCCGCTGCCAACATTTTCTATTTTATTTTATTTTTCTAATGTTTCTTCATTTTTACTTTTGGATAGCTAGATTATCTAAAAAATATGAATGTTTGTGAATAATAATAAAAAATAAAAAATAATAATAAAATAATAAAAAATATTGAAAACATTTGAGTTACTAATGTCCAAACCTAACAGTCTTTTGAATTCTATCTCACCCTAATTTTTAGAATTCCTTTATTTTTTATTTTTAATCTTTTGGCGCTTTTTGATCTTTTCATCTTTTGGCTGGTTGTAGAGAGTCTATGTTGTCTCTCATTGGTAGCTTGCTAGCCCCGTGATTGGTATACTCCACCTCCAATCCGGACCGTTCTTTTTTTTTCTTCTCAATATCGGCGGCTTCCCTCGTTTCTTTTTATTTTTTATTTTTTGGCCATTTAAGCTATGCTTGACAACGAGAGTATTAAATTATTCTTAAAATATTTTATTAATATTTTTTATCTATTTTTTATTATTATTTAATATTTTATTATTATTATTTTATTATTTTTTTTACTACTATTCACAAATATTTTCAAATTCACAAATATTTTCAAATATTCTGAATCAATTTCACTATCTAAATATAGAATTTCCTTGATTTCATTTTTTGATTTCATTTTATATGTTTTTTTTGGTACTGTAGGTTTCCGGTAGTATATATCCCCTCCGCCGACCTCTCTCCTTTTTTTGTTTGTTTGTTAATCACTTTTGTCCGATTCGTGTTTCCAACAGAGTCTTCCATATTCCTTTCATCGTTTTCCCAAGGATGAGAGACCCTTCCTTCTCCTCGTCGTTCTCGAAACTCCAAATCCTCACTGTACTGGCTTTTGCAGCGACGCTGTTGTTCTTCCATGTCGTCGTATTAATGTCGCCTCTGCTTCTCTCAGGTGCTCCGGTCTCTTCATTCATACATATATATATATTCTGTTTATAATAGTTTATACATGACTAATATATTCATCGAATACTCTTTACAGTTGTTTGTTTATCTTCGTTTTTGCTTGATCTATTAGTACTGCATGGCCATTTTTCTCTCTGTCTCTGCTTTCCGCAATACGAGGAACTCTGTTTGTTTGCTGTCTGCTAGCTTTTTACCAAACGAAAAAGAAACAAACAATTTGATTAAAGTATTAATTGTTAATGCAGGTGTGAGGAGGAGCTCCTTGGTCCTCTTCGACAATGAAAACTCCANACAAACAATTTGATTAAAGTATTAATTGTTAATGCAGGTGTGAGGAGGAGCTCCTTGGTCCTCTTCGACAATGAAAACTCCACGACGCTGATCACTCCACTGCATCGCAAGCTTCTTCTTCATGATGGTGAGAGACGTAAGTACGCCGTTCTTGATCATATTCATTTTCTTATTCTATTTTGTTGCTTTTTGTTCTTTTAACAAAAACAAACAAACAAAAAACTAATCGGACGAGAAACACCGCTAGAGAGAGAGAGAGACAGCCGATGCGTACGTACGGTGCTGGCTAAGGTGTCAGAGGTGCACGGCTGTGTTTTGATTAGTGTTAATGCACGCTAGATTCCTAATATGCACCCCACCTTTCACCTTTGGCTATGTTAATGGTATTCGAAAGAAAAATATCAGACATGTTTCGAGGAAGGAGATCTTCTCTCCTTTGACGCGATCCGAAATATTACTTGACGTTTTTACCCCTTCGATCCTTTCCTTTATTTATTGCAGGATCGATGAAATTAAAATATGAATTGTCTTAGCCTTAGGCATAGGGTCTTCTTTCAAATTAGCTACCCTCCTTTCAACTAGCTGTCAATTTTTTGTGGCTCGTGACTAGCTTCGCTTTTAAAGCTCCTGCTTGAATTTTCAATTAAATAAAGAGGAAAAAACGGGACAAGATGATTCGTAACCCTACTGCCCCCTACTAGACTTCTGGGCCACTTTTGTGTCTACGTTCATTTATTTTTCATGCTATAATTCCTGTGAATCATCTCCAAAAAAAAAGTGTATTTTGTCTGTGGACGACATACATATCCTATTGGTTGGGTTGTTGGGTGTTCACGTTCTTAATGCTTTTGCCTTAATTTGATTTTATTTAGGTGCTGGTGCATTCAAGTGTCTTTTTACGGTACGGATCGAGCAACAATTAGATATATTTAATAACCATCAATTATTTTTTTAATGAAGTTTTAAAAGTTTTGAAGTCTTTATTTAAGAAAATTTGAAGTTTTATAAAAAAATAAAATAGCTTTTATTGATGGACGTAAAAATGATGATTGCCAATAGGATTATTCTGATCCTAAATTTATGTGTACAACGCACACGCACACACCTAGTGCATGCTAAACAGCTAAACCCTGGCCCTGCATGCTAACCTTTGCAGCAGCAGCAGGAGCAGCAGCAGGAATGAAGGAAACGAACCGGATGTGGGGGGAAAGGTGTAGCAAGGAGGACATAGAAGTGAGCCAAGGCCCCACAGCCCCACTCCCAAGTGGCATTCCTACCTACACCGTAGAGATCATGAATATCTGCTTCACAGGCTGCGACATTTCCGGCATTCATTTGAGCTGTGGATGGTTCAGCTCTTCCCACCTCATCAACCCTAACATCTTCAAGAGGCTTGGCTACGACGATTGCCTTGTCAATGACGGCAAGCCCTTGCTCTATGGTTCTATCCTCTCTTTCCAGTATGCCAATACCTTCCCCTACCCACTTTCCGTCTCCACGGTTGTCTGCGTTTAACTCACGTACATGCAATTACATATATATAGTTTTTTGAGTTTTCCTTTTCTCTCTCATAAACTCNTTTTACGGTACGGATCGAGCAACAATTAGATATATTTAATAACCATCAATTATTTTTTTAATGAAGTTTTAAAAGTTTTGAAGTCTTTATTTAAGAAAATTTGAAGATTTATAAAAAAAATAAAATAGCTTTTATTGATGGACGTAAAAATGATGATTGCCAATAGGATTATTCTGATCCTAAATTTATGTGTACAACACACACGCACACACCTAGTGCATGTTAAACAGCTAAACCCTGGCCCTGCATGCTAACCTTTGCAGCAGCAGCAGGAGCAGCAGCAGGAATGAAGGAAACGAACCGGATGTGGGGGGAAAGGTGTAGCAATGAGGACATAGAAGTGAGCCAAGGCCCCACAGCCCCACTCCCAAGTGGCATTCCTACCTACACCGTAGAGATCATGAATATCTGCTTCACAGGCTGCGACATTTCCGGCATTCATTTGAGCTGTGGATGGTTCAGCTCTTCCCACCTCATCAACCCTAACATCTTCAAGAGGCTTGGCTACGACGATTGCCTTGTCAATGACGGCAAGCCCTTGCTCTATGGTTCTATCCTCTCTTTCCAGTATGCCAATACCTTCCCCTACCCGCTTTCCGTCTCCACGGTTGTCTGCGTTTAACTCACGTACATGCAATTACATATATATATAGTTTTTTGAGTTTTCCTTTTCTCTCTCATAAACTAACTACATATATAATAGCTAGCCGTTGATGATATATACTCATGAATACATGACTCGGATACCCAGTTTTGCTTGTGTGGTTTTGGTTAGGGTTTATACGTTTGTTTGTTGGTTTGAGTTCAACTTTTCGATTTTTTGAGCAAACTTGTAAAGGAATTAAAGTGCCTGATCTTCTGGATTTGGGTTGTTTTGATAATGACTGATATTTTGGGATTGGATACTTAATTGTCGATATAACCATATTTTAGTTACATATATGGAAATTAGATGCGAGTTTTGATCTTCTGGCCTTTTGTTTCGTACCATATTGTTTTTCTTTATTCATTGGCCTTTTGTTTCGTACAATGTAAATAAACGAATCAAAATTCTAAAATATTGCGCGCCCATATGTCCATCTTCCTCGGTCACCATAAATAAATATTCAATCTGAACGCTTACTATATATTATATAAGATGACTCTCTTGACGTACCATAATCACGTAATGCCTTTAACGTTTATTAAAAAAAAAAAAAAAAAACCCTTAAACCCAAAAGGCTGCAATGGAAACTGATTTCAAACTTCATTTTTTATGTTTTGAATTTTTTTATTTTTAAATTTATTATAGGCACTATCAAGAAAATAGCAGAAGTCAATATTCGAATGTGAAAAATGAACTGCCTTTTAATATCTGTTTTTCCTAATTGGTAGCTAGCGCATCTATTTATACATTATCCCCATTTATAATGAAAAGATAATATATATCTATTTAGAGGCCCCCCCCCAAAAAAAGAAGAAAAAAAAGTAATTATGATTATTTATGATTTAAAAGAAAATCATGGCACTTGCCCATCTTATAATTCTAAATATCATTTCTCTTGACCAAATACCAATGGATCTAGTCACTTAACCAAAATAAAGTGGGCTTTCAAAAGCTTCTCATCATCAGTTCATGGCCTAACTAAAATCCAATGAACCCAACCATCAATGGGCTTTTAGCCGGATTCTCGAGTCTATGTGCCAATTATAATATATCTAATCCGAGTATAGAGCCAATTTATCTACTCAGCTAGTTTCTGATCCTCAAAATATCAATGCAAATTACTTGAAAGGGTCCAAAGCTAGAAATAAAAATGAGGCAGGGCGCCACTGTATAGCAGAACACGTAAAAGTGTAAGCTAGAGCTAAAAGAAGCAAATTGATGACATTTGAGATAGTGAAACCGCAAAATTTTTTTATGAAAAATACTTTAGTTACAAAATGATTACATAAAAATAAATCTATAAACTGATGTGGATTGATGTGGTACATCAGATTATAAAGTTACATTTATTATAAAGTAGATCTAACAGATTCTACGAAGCCACATCAGTTTGTGAGTTTATTTTGTGTAATCCCTTTGTGTCTATAGCAATTCTCATAAATTGCTTAGATAAAATATTTAATATGATCAATTACCCAACTGTTCATCTTGACAAGGAAAATAAAAATTATTATAAGGAGTGGAGCCGGGTACCCACACTTGGCCCAAGGCCGGATGGGATAGTCTGTTCGCATCCTACAGGCAGGTGCCAACTCCCTGGAAAATTTGGGGGTAGTGGGACACTAACCCTACTGCCTGAGTTTATATATATATATATATTACATATATTTAAAAAAAGGAACTTTACATTAAATGACATCGTTTTGTTTTATGATAAAATAAAAACATCCCCTTGCCGCACACACCTTTGTGGCTCAACTCTCTCTTTTACCTCTAGGTCTCCTCTCTTGCTGCTTTATCTCTCGGACTCTCTCTCTTTCCTCATCGTCCTCAGGTATCTCGGACTCTCTCTCTGTGATGCCTCCAGATTTCAATTGGGATTGGACAGATATTTGAAACTTCAAGACATGCAACACAAGATTACCTGCAGGCCCCCATTCATAACAGATAAAAATGCAATCTTCCTAACATATATCTAATCGTGTGCAATATTTGTAGTAGATAATTTTTTTTTAGCAATAGTATGCACCAAACTAAAGAAATCTCAAATAGTTAAAAACATAATCCATATATATTGAAAGGATAAATATCCATGATTACAGTACCAGTCTCAAAAAAATGTAATCTCAAAAGCATGGGAGACAGAGCTCCATAATTACATCACCAAAAATATAATTACTAGGCTAGATTGTTGAGAAAATCGCGTAACTTGATCAGCGATGCCAAAATATTGTTAAAAAATATAACTAAGGAGGCCACAAGCTCCGCATCGCATTGGCGCCACTGAATCAACCTCCTCCAATTTGCCAGGCTCCACTCCCTCTCCTAGTCCTGACACATCTTCTACCATTTAAGAGAGATGGTAGTTAGGACTACCACGGTGAGATTTGAATACAAATCTCAACAAGTTAACACAAAACTTCCACACACGTTAATGATGCATGCATGAAATGAATGCATAATCAGAGTCATAAGCAAGCAGAAAATAACTTGATGTGTAATATGACATAAACTGACATGACTTGAACTGAAACGTGAAACTAAACTTGAAACTTGACATAATATAAACTTGACCTGAATAACATGAACTTGAACTGAAACATGGACATAATGTGAACTTGAAACATGACTGAACGTGAACTTGAAACATGACCAGGAATCTTCTTCAATAAGCATGACAAATAAAAATGACCATATGGGTGCTAAACAGGTCCCCTTGAGCTGTGTTTTCCTACCGATTATTGCATCACAACACAGATATATGCATCAGCTATGAGTGTGTTAACATGCATGCCCATTCACAGGTATCTGCACCTGCTATGGACAAACATACTGTATGTATCTCGTATCCTGTGTCTGCTATCTACATCCACATGAGTACATATAACATGAAATTGAAATGTGGGTGGCACCATCACCGTTAGTGTCTGTTGTGCTCCCGTGACTAGTTAATTAGGTCCCATTCGTAGCTCGTTGATCTTTACCTTGTCAACCTAGCGGATTTCACACTAGTTTAGACATTCCAGCATGAACAAAAAAGTTTAATAGGATATTACCCCATCACAGTACTTAGGGTCGTGGTAGACGTAAACAGACTTGACATGACTTGAAAGGCTATTCTCGAATATACACAAACTGTACTCGAGACAAAACATGACATGAAACGAAAAGACAGAAGTCCTGACGTAACATAACATGACGTGAACATGAGACGAAAGAAATGAAGTACTATGAGATAGATACTATTTTTTAGTATGACATAACATATAACAAAGAAGTAGTTGACAATCAAGTAATCTCTACAACACAACAGTTGTTTGCACACAAAACAAGTACTCTACAATCTACACAAGCAACACCAAGTGCATCTCCACAACTGGATACAAAATAGCCCATTCACAACAACCCTACCCACCAATTGGACAAGTCGTAGTAACAACTCTTTCACAACACAACCCCGCCCACATGAGAAGTAAATTTTGGTCACCCGCTACACCATATGTCTTCACCATCTCCTACACTTGACACAAAACAAGCAGATAAAAAGTTAATAATTACGCTAGACAAGTAATTATTAAGCAGCACATTAAGAACACCACAGAACATGCTTAGTATGTGGGGGCAAAATCTCCATGGAGCTACATAGAATCAATATGGTTACATATTTGAGATAACAAATAAAATGTAAATAATGCATGCATTTTAATGTAGCATTAAGTAATTAGAAGATAAGTAAAAGATAATAAATAAGTTTTCAATCATCGTCACGTTAAAGAATGGTTTGAAGATGATTTACGTATAAAGGATGATGAGTAACCCTTCTAAAAAAATAATCTAGTTGATCAGTTGATTTTCAAATTTAAGAAATTGATCATGTATAGTATGTGGGATGGGAAGTTACGTACTCTAATGGACAATGCTAGGGTGATTACTAAATGTGCCCACTAGTACAAATGAGTTTTTTTTTTCTTTAATTATTTTTAAACATCTTTAATCATTAAGAAAAAAAATTAAAAGATATATATAAATTCACAAATAGTCACTTCATTAACCTTTACGAAAAAATAAAAAATGAAAATATATGAGTGTGCACATTTGATAAGCATTTTTTGTATAGGATTTCTACCAATTTCATACTCTAATATATGTGTGCTAATTAAGCAATTCCAATGTTTGTATGTTGTAAACAACATACTAAATACATAAATACATATATACCATTGACAAGTAAACAACATACCAAATACATAGGTTTCACATCTTTAATGATTTATAAATGAATTCCTTTTTCTATTCAATTTTATTTGGATTTTCTATCGACTACCTAGCTAATTGGTTCACTATAACATAATTTGTCTTTTGTAATAGAAGAAACCATCACAAAAAATAACCAAAATGTCACTAAAGACATTTGGTAACAGTTTGAAAGCATCACCTAATGTGTGTCACAGAAAACAATTGGTGACAGTTTGCTGTTGAATTTTCACTAAAAGCATTTTTAGTGACGGTTGGAGGTATTCTGTTTGGTATAACGTTTGAACGTTCCCTTTTTTGGTGTTCGAACGTCAGCCCGACCAATTGGCATTCGAATGATAGAAGTTGACGTTCGTTGATTATAGTTCAAACATATCATATTTACGTTCGAACGTTTATACGTCCGAATGTTAAACACAATAAACATTTAAATTTTCATTCGAATGTTAACAGACCAATGTTCGAACGTAATGGGTGTAACGTTCAGACATTAGTTCTAATGTTAACAAAGAAGCATTAGAATGCAAGTGGTACGTTCGGAGGTTTGTTCGAACATAAATCGTTTAAACGTTTGAATGTTTTGTTCATTTGAGGGTGAGTACGTTCAAACGTTATGTTATAATTTTGTATAATTACATTTGAACGTTAGTTCGAATGTGAACCAATGTTCGAATGTACAGATCAGAAATACTAATTTCATAAAATTAAAAAATATATCAATTGTATCATATTACACACCATCATTTAACAACTAACAATGTCTTATAAAGTTTCAAATTTAGATATTAAAAGTTATATACATTGATAAAATTCATTTCTTCTTTCTTCGCCCACCGCGATTTTGTTGCAATGACATAACACACTCCATATGCACCATCATCTCCCGTTGCATTTGCTCTTAGACTTCATTGCATATTCTTTCCTCTTAGTCCCTCTATTGGTCCTGCAAACTCGTCTCAAAATGAGACTGTCGCTCTAAAAGGGATTCTAACTTTTGTTGTCTCGATCTCATATACTCATTCTCGCGCCATGCAGGTTCTAAATTTTTAGTAAGATTATTAATTTGTGAAGTCGGTGAGGTTGAGGAGGATGAACCGGAATGCTTGAAAGATCGTCTCAAACCTCTTGCCATACTAGACTTGGGCCTGAGCACTTGTGTGAATATGTCTATGTCATTCGGAGAGGATTCCCAGAAGTTGACTACATCTCCATCATTTTTTCTGCAATTTGAAAGAAAATACACAATAAGTAACATATTAAAATAAATAAAATAAAAAATAAATTATTCACATGTGGCATAATTTATTTAACAAAATTAACACCACTTACATAATAATCTGCAGCGGCAAGATCCATACACTCACTACACTCATTAATGTGTACAGCAGCATAGACATGAATGATGTAAAAGTTTTCAAGATCATCACATTTCTAACAAAGCAACATTAGCAATTTTAAAAAGATAATGTTAGTACTTAAATAAAAGAATATCAGAAAAAAAAATGAATTCTATAATTTATTAATTACCATTTTATCAGCAAGACGATGGAATGACCTAGAACTAGCACAATGGTGGATAGTCAGAGGGGATCTATTCTATGCATTCGTAAAACTTAAGTGCTAGAAAATTAATTAAGAATGTTAATTATAATATATATACATATAATATATAGCCCAAATATAAATATAAATAATTAAAGGATATAAATCTAAAATATCTAATAATCTGGAGTTACGAAAAGATCACAACACTTTCTCCAATCGTCTAACTTCATCTGTTAAAAAGGGGACTGCACAACCTCTTCCAACATCTCAAACTTCTTGAAGTGGTCATGACATCATCCCTTGTGACATCAAAATAGTGTTGCCATCAACTCATTCACAGTTTTCAAATCCTCGCTACAGCCAAAATTGAGGTCGAATTCATCCTAATAAGTGAATTACGTCAAAAATATGATATACTAATCTAGGTGAAAAAAATGTACTCTCAAAGTAAACTCACTAGCACACGACTCCAAATGTGCTCCTTAATCTCATTCCGAACATCTCGTCATGATCGCACATAAAATAGAGTATAAGCTCGGACCACTGTGTGAATATAGGAGGAAAGCTCTGCTGCACTATTATCCAGTCCTCCAGTTGAATTATCAAGAATAATGACCTTGAGTTTCTTGTACCTTCTATTTTTCTCAAAAGAAATGCCACGTGTATAGCCACGACCGCGACTAGCAGATGCATAAACTAATAGATAATTGTATAATTATAATTATATAGTTATTGAGACAAAATATTAATTATATATAATTAATTATCAACAATATTTTCTTACTAATAGGTGTCGACTGGCTGTCATTCTCTTGCGTGTTAACTTGATCTTCAGGAGTGAATTCCTCGAGTGAGGAGTCCTCAACAGGTTCGGGACTTGGACTTAGACTTGGAGGAGGAGGCACATTTCTTTGTTATCGTTTTGGCGGCATCTTTGAGGCATGATTAATATGATAAAGAAAATTAATTAAAAAAAATTATGAAAAGTATAATATTCTATAGTTACCAATATGACTAAAATATTTAGTACTTTTATTCTTCATCTTCGGATATATTTTCCATGCTTGTTTCAAAATCTCCCTCAATAACATCTTTATCATCATCATCAACCTCTTCTTTGTCCTCTTTATCCATTTTCTCCTTGAATTCTTCTTTGTCTTTTTCTTCTTCTTCCTCACTTGAATTGAATGATCATTTAATACGGACGGGTCGAGATGGATGGATGGGACATCATCTCTATACAAGGGGAACAACTCGAGTGCACCAAGGTCAACAAACAAGTTAATACCATCTCCATCTTCTTGATAGGCCTCTACAATTAGAGTGTCATCTTCATCTCCACTATTCTCGTAATTTGCACTTGTTTCTGCTTCATATATATCTTGATGGACAAATTTTTTTACGACTTGCCCTCCACTATCTTCATCAGTACTTTTCATTGGATCAATAAAGTAATAGACTTGGGTAGTACCATTTAGATGCAGTATTGACACTCGTAAAGTGATTATTCCTATGTATCGAAACCCAACCACCTGTTAGATCCCACCAATCACATTTAAAGACATACGTTACAGGCCCACCAAATATTTCAATCCGACAATATCACGTATGACACCATAATAGTCAATATCATTTGTCCCGTGACTCCTCTCGACCAACACACCACAGTTTTGAGTCTTTCTATTACTTTTCACGGTCGGAATCTATAACCTCGAACTGTGCATGCAGTGTATCGAAGTGCTCTATTGGAGAGACAACGGGCCAATGCATACAATTCAGGAGAAACTAATCCGGGGTCACAAGCACGTTGTTCCAAAATCTATCAATTGAAATAGTATGTTCTTATTAAAAGTTACCCAAAGTTAAAAGTTTCAAAATCTAGCATATATATAATTTTAGTTCATACACGTTCAAATTATCCTGGAAATTCTTCCTCGTGTCTTGCCTCTATATTCTCTATGCCTTCCGTCCTAAGTTTGTCCATGTGCTCACTGTATATAAGTGCAAAAGAATATTATTTTAATCACAAAAGTTACAGTTAAATTTTTTTAACTAGAATTATTCAAAGCATGCAACGACATACCTAAGATAGTCATTAATCTTCTGAAAATTATTTAGCACGTACCACCGAACTTTACCCAACTCCCCATAAATTAAATCTTAACCCATTTGTGCACTCAAGGGTTGTACATTCTGGAAAAACACTGATAGCTCACTAGGAGGTGAAGTAGCAAGATTAGCATTTCGCTCTTGAAGATTAAATCATGTCTCAACACCACAAATATATAAAGAGCAAACTGTTAACCATTCATCTTGCATATAGGCCTCTGCTATTGAACCCTCAGTTCTGGCTTTATTCCCAACAGTGCGTTTCAGTCGACTCAAATATCTTTCAGCTGGATACATACAATGGAACTGCACCGATCCACCCAACAGTACCTCTCGGGATAAATATATTGCTAAATGGACCATGACATAAAAAATTGATGGTGGAAAGATTTGCTCGAATTTACATAGTATAGTATCAATGTATTCTTCCATCTTCCGGAACATATCTCGATATACTATCCAAGCGCACAAATCCTTAAAAAACATAGAGTTCGGATATGGCGATACAGATATTAGATGTCAGCTTCCCACGAATTCCTATCGGTAATAACTTCTGCAAAAATACGTGACAGTCATGCCTTTTCAATCCACTAATTTTTCAGTCATCAGGGCTCATGCATCTGCCGATATTTGAAGCATAGTCATCAGGCAACTTCACATCTTGCAACCATTTGCTGAAGTCCATCATCTCCTCCATCGTCATCGTAAAACATGCATACGGCATGACCACCCTATTGTCTTCCACCCGCAAACGTAGATTATGTTTAATTCTCATTCTCTCAAAATCTTTTCTTGTCTTGATCGTGTCCTTCGTCTTTCTGTTAATACTCATCAATGTACCCAGTATTTTATCGTAGATATTCTTCTCTATGTGCATTACATCAAAACTATGTCGCAACATGCAGGACGACCAATACAGCAAGTAAAAAAAAGATACTACGTTTGTCCAATTCAATTCTATTGCGCCTCATTTTCTCTTGTTTTTTCCTTGACATTTGTCAAAATTGTTCTAACATGTACTAGTTGTTCTACTATCTATTCTCTAAACAATTCATTTGGTGCAATTATGTCCTCTATTCTCCCATCAAACTTAACGCATTCTCTTATCCATGCATGATTTGCTGGTAGATAATGTCGATGACCCATGAAACACAACTTCTGAGAATATTTTAACCATTCACTAGTAGTTTCTTTATTACACGTCGAACGCGCTAACTTCATTTTAGTACTCTAACTGGAAAGATTCCTGTAGATACAAAAGTTTGTTACCAATCCGCCAAATGGGGAGATTGTAGATGCAAAAATTTGGTTAGGACTAGGTGACTTAGTTGATGAGTTTGAATAGGACTAGGTGACTAAAATGATAAGGTATATCCTATTATTGTGTTTGTAATTATGGATGAATGTAAAATAATTATTGACTTTATCTATAACAACATTGAGTCTATCTAGAAGTCTTAAAGGTTGTTTAGATAAGTCATCTATGTGAAATTCGAGTCTATAAGGATCTGCACTTATCCAGAATAGAAGTTGAACAGAAATAAGTTACTGTAGAGAAGAGTTATCGCGACATGTCAAGAAACGTTCTCACGACTGTCTCTGCCTGTCAGTAGAATTCTACTTCAACTGGGACTCTTTTTAGATTGTTTATTTAAAGGATCCTACTGGTTAGGATCAGTAGGGATTCAGATCTACATATTTTTCAAAACACTTTTTAGTGCATATTTTGGTGAGAAAATTCCTTAGTGAGTTTTTATATTTGTGATCTCTCTTTGAGTGTGATCGTACTTCAAGTGTGAAAAATCATTGATTGGATTTTAGCCACTGGAGTTTAGGAGGAAAGAAAATATTTGAAGATTGCCAATGGTTCTGGCTGCTACCGTGGTAAAAGACAAACAGGTCATTTGTCTAGGCAAGTAAGAGAGTCAAGTTGCAAATATTTTGTAATTGATGAGTACTTGTAATTGATTTTCAAATAATAAAATTGACTTTCCTAGATTTGGTTATCCCATAGGGTTTTACCTTATAAAGAGTTCTTTAAAGGGTTTCCCTTCATAACCAATCACGGTACCATGCAAATTTATTTATTTATGTTATTAATTGCATACTTGAAGACTAACCAATTTGTTGAGTGAATTGGTAAATATTTCTGCTGCATTACCATACAGAGGTACTTGGGTAATTTCAATTCCTATATGCAAGAAGTCATTTATCGTCTACATTACCGCAGCATGCATCTGAAAAGATGTCGATGTGGATGCATCATAAGTTCTGACGCCTGTTTCTCATAACTCTTTCAACTCTTCAATCAATGGCTGCATGAATACGTCAATATCATTCCCAAGTGATCTCGAGGCCGGGGATAAGTAAAGTTAATAAAAAGTTAGGCGCCTTCATGTACCTCCATGGTAGAAGATTGTACTGAATCAACACTACGGGCCAAGTGTTATAACTTGTACTCATATTCCCAAAGGGATTGAATCCATTGGTTGTGAGTCCCAGGTGCACGTTCCTAGCTTCTATCCTAAACTCTCGGTATTGATCATCGAAAGATTACCACGCAAGTGAGTTAGCTGGGTGCCACATATATGGATCATCCTTAACTCTTTTCTCCTCATGTCACCTCATATTAGCAGTTGTTTTCTTACACATATATAGTCTTTACAACCTAAGTCTTAAGGGAAAATATTGCAACACCTTAACCGGCACGTTTTTCTCACCCTTCCACCTCGACTCTCCGCATACAGGATATGTTTGTTTCTCCTCGTTCTCATTCTAGAACAAAACACAATCATTCTTACATGTATGTATCGACTTGTACTCAAACCCTAATCCATTTCTCAACTGTTTCGCTTCATAAAAGTTATTTGGCAATGCAGACCCTTCGGGAAGCAACTCGTTAAAGAAGTCCAATACCATATTTATTTCTTTCGTTAACATCCCACAATATGACTTAATGTGAAGTAACCGCACAATAAACGACATTTTAGAATGTTTTGTATTGCCTGGATAAAACTCGCACTTTGTATCTTCCCACATTGCAGCGAAATTTTTAGAATCAATCCCTCGGCCACTTGAGGAATTGTCGTCAACCTCATCCATAAGTATCTCGGCTCCAATGTCACCCAACATCTCCTCCATATCATCCCACTCATAATCATCATCCATGTGCCACAAACAATTTGAATGACCAAACAATGCATCCGCTGACTGTGCATATGGCTCAGCATGCAGTACCCATCGGGTATACTCCAGATCCATACCGTTCACAAATATATGACTTTCAACTTTAGTTAACCCTATCATACACAAATTCTTACACCCTCAACATGGACACTTAACTTAACCACGACTATCAACAGAGGCCCGAGCAAAATCAATAAAGGTTTTTACTCCACGCACATAGGGTGCATAATCCTTTTCAAGTCTATTGCCTAGATGCATCTAACTTTTGTCCATTTCTAAAAACATCTATCTATTAGTAACACATATATAGAATATATTCACATGCATGTCATACTCCAATTTTCACTACTCTTTTTATATAGTAGTTGGTCCTATCCCATTCTAGATTATAATAGCCATATTGCACATATTCCGTCACTCTACTACTTTTCGTGTCAGTAGAAATTTCGGCAGTATCTCCCTATAGTTCTCCAAGTATACATGTTCACATAGAGAGATTGTGACCCTACGAACAGTATACCTGAAGAACAGTAGAGGAAAATACCAAAATTTCATACTAAACGTGTTCAGTATAAGAATAAGAATGTACAATACAGATAATATAATCACAAACTGTCTACATTGGACAATTCAGGAATTAGTGGACACCTAAATGTACACCTAAATGTACACTAATTCTTGAACGGGTCTAAAGTTATTTATGCAATGTCATACAATATCTATAAATAAATAAAAACACATGAAGTAATATTTCCATATTGTTTGAATTAACAATGTCAAAGAAATAGTAGTGTTATATTGTTAAACAAGAGAGAGATGAAATAATATGTTCACAAGTTTCCTGTCAGTAGACAACGAGGGAGAATGATCTTGAAGAAATATCTAAATTTTAGTCTAATTACTTAACTATCACAAACTCTCTGACTGTGACAACTCTCAATGCTGGAGAGATTTTGACAGTCAAATAATTTGACAGACATTTCTTCAAGATAATTCTCTCACGTTGTCTACAAGACAAGAAGCTTATGAGCATATCTTCCATCTTTCTCTAATTTAACAATGTAATACTACTATTTCTTTGACATTGTTAATTTATAAAAAAAATGATAATGATTGATCTCAGATTATTATTCCCAAATTATAATTTTATTTGTTATTATATATCTTAGTTACTTATTAATTGATACCTATGTAATTTTAATTGTTATTATATAATGTTATTATATAATTGTTATTATAATTGATACTTATTTATTTCTTAATATTTATATTATAACCTAGTATAAGTTGATTTATTTTAATTACTTACAAAAATAAGCACATATTAATTATAATTAGTTATTATGTCTAAAATGTTTACTAATATTTATTTACTTAATTGAGTGGGTTATTTATTTATATAGGCAATAAGTATATAATTTCTAATTAAGCATTTATTTGGTCCTTATTTATTTACTCTCTATTTTACTTTAAAAAAGTATATATATTCATTCTAACTCTCTACTTATTTGGTGGGTTTAAGATTTCTTTCTTGAAGAGTATTTTATTTTATTTATTTATATATATAATGATTTGGAACCTCACATGGTAGGAATATTTAATAAGTTATTATTAATTATAGTTATTATATGTATATTATACTTTATACATAATTAAGTTATTTATTTATAAGTTGCATAATAATCATATTCTAATTAAACTAGTTTGAATATATTATATATACTTATTAAATATTTATTCCCATATTAAATGTATATTCAATGTCGTTAATTTTAACTTAAAATTAAGTTCCTAAACTTATAATTTTCTTAAGAAAGAACAAATTCAAAAAACATCAAAAAATATTATATAAAAAAATTCACATAAATACACAAACTAAACACAATATATTTCTAACCATATAAACATATTCAATAAAAATTCACGAACAATAATCATAATATTTTAAATCCATATCACAACATATTCACAATATTCCTACAACAATATTTCTAAACATATTAATTCATCAATAAACACCATAAAGTCACAAAATATTCATAAAATTCACAAACAATAATCACAATATTTCAAATCCATATCACAACATATTCACAATATTCCCACAACAATATTTCTAAACATATTAATTTATCAATAAACACCATAAACTCACAAAATTCATAAATAATAATCACAATATTTCAAATCTATATCACAATATATTCACAATATTCCCACAAAAATATTTCTACGCATATTAACATAGTAAGCATAAACACAACACAATTTTTCATTTTAATTCATCATATTACTCAATCCATGCCACAAAAATTTCCTTCTAATTCATCAATACTCAATTGATACATATTCACTATATATAAACACAATCAAAATTCACTACTCAACTCACATTATACACATCTTATATTCATCATTATCCACAATAAAATCACAACAAAATGTATAAACATATAACTAAAGTTTAGAAATATACCTAGCACTCACAATATTCTCTTACAAATCAAAAGCATTCAACTTGCCAAAACAACCAATCCTTAAAACAAATACAACACTAACTTGTTAGAGACATATATATATAAAAAAAAAAACACAAGACAAATATCATAAAATTACAAAAAAAAAAAAAAAAGAAGAAGAAGAGTTTTTCCTTACCAAAATCAATGGAGAGTTCCAAAATATTAACCCTCTCTCACTCTAACTCTCTCTCTCTAACCCACCACCCTCTCTCTGTCTCTGTTTCGCGCACGGGAGAAGCAGCAGAAATGACTCTCCATCCTCCCGTGCATATATTCATGCAAAAAACATTTCATTTGATGGAACATTCGAACATTTAAGCTATACGTTCGAACATTAACATATCTCGCCCAATTTTCGTATGATTTCATATGAAATGTTCAAACGTTCATCTCATCCAGGTCAATTTTCAGTTGAAACATTCGAAAGTTAAATTGTAACGTTCGGACGTTACTTCTTATGACATATGACAGAGCCTGAATTCGAGTGGGAAATTTCCTGCCCAAAATTTTTCACATTCGAACGTATATAATTTAACGTTCGAATGTTTATAAATTTCCTCTAAAATTTTATCCATTCACGTTCGAATTTTAAATTGGAACATTTGGACATTTCCACTCATCACAGAGCAAGAAAATCGAGCGAAAAATTTTCCGCCCAAATATTTTCATATTCGAACGTATATAATGTATGCTCGAACTTGATGGGAGGACATTATTCAATAATTAGTACTTATTAATATTCTAGTTATATATATAAATATACTACAGTATATATATTATATAACACAACATAATTATATTATATTATATTATATATATACACTATATAGTAGTATATATAATACTTTATTATATAATATATTATATACACTATATTATAACTAATATATAATATATTAATATAATATGTTATAACTAATATTATAACTATTAAATATTTTTATAATAGTTATTGATTTTTTCGATTTATTTTTGAAAACATTATTCAATTTTTTTTTTAATTAAAACCCAATTCAATTTTTGAGAACTTTCGAATGGTAGTAATACTATATAGTATTAGTATATATCTAATAGTATTAGGATAAGTACTAATTAGTATACGTATTAATATATGTTATTAGTATATAAATATATAGTATTAGTGTATAGTAAGTATATATATTGTTATTGTAAGTATTACTGTATAAAATATCAATAACAATATATAAAATATCAATAACAATATAATCGCCAATGACTCTGATACCAAAGATGTGGATCCCAGGTAATATTAGTATATATATATTTAGTAATAATATCTTAACAGTAATAATAGGTGGTATAACCAGCTATATGCATGAGAAAAATTAAAGCATGCGGTATAATCGACCATATGCATGATAAAACAAATAAGATAAAAGAGATATATAAAATCAACTTCATTAAAGACATATTACTTACAAGGAGACAAATTCTCAGAAGAGTTGAAGACAGAAAACATGAAGAAAGAAAGAAAAGTTGGTTTACAAAAGGTTGGCTTGGGAGAGTTGGGAGGACTGGAGATTTGGACAAGAGAGGAAAAGGCTTTAGATGAGGGATTTCTAAATGCCTTCCCTTCTTTACAAATCCTTTATATAGACATTAGAACAGTGTAAAATAGTAACTCTAATAATACATGAATAGTATCAACACGTGAAAATGTATAAACAATAACTCAAACAGTAACTCTAATAATACATGAACAGTACCAACTCGTGAATAATATGTATAAAGTCAATCGTTGTTTTCTTGGATAATAATTTCGAGCAGCGACAATAATTTGACTTGAACAATATAGTAAATAATCTGAGACGAAGTTCCTTGTCTTTATTCTTCCGAGATAATATCTCTAGCTAACTACTTTAATCTGTCATGTTGACTAATTGGAAAGTAATAATCTTTTGGAATCACATAATCTGAGGGTCATAATTTGCTAATTCCAGTTCAAACGGATCTTGGGAATCCATCAGAGGTACTGGATGATAAGTCGAGTAATTTTGAGAATGAGAGGCGACTGAGTGAGAGGCCTGTTGAGAAGGAGAGGCCTAATGGGATGCAGGTTGCTGTAATGGAGATAATCTGGCCGGATGTTGTGTGTCTTCTTCATCATCGCTGTCTGAAACTTGTGACATTGCTTCAGCTATTTTTTTCAAATCTTTCTTGCTGGTAATGGATTCTAATTATGTCTGAAATCTACTTCGTTGGATTAGGACTTCTGGAGCTTTGGTAATTTTTTAAAACATTTTTAGGACATGATCATAATTGTATTTTTCCCACCATTTGACAGAAACTTGGAGGGCCAAAAACATAATGGTTTTGAGAGAGGGATGAGGTTTGATAACATATTTCCATTTCATAATCCAATTTAATTTTGTTTTGAGAAAGAAAATAAGAAGTGGTGAACAATAGTTTAATGCTGGTGGACTGTCATTTTGTGAAGTAAAAATCCGAAGACTTTCTTGGAGGGAGAGAGGAAGGAGAAGAGGTTCAGGTCCATACTAGTCCCACTAAAATGAAAACCATTTAGGGAGTGTCTTAATTTCTTGTAATTTGTCAAAATGAATGAACCATGACTGGCGTAAATTTTTATTTTGTTTTAAAATCATTTTTGTCAATGCCTGCTGATAATCATAATATGGCGGATTATAGGGTTAAGAAAACTTTCTTGTCAAATAGGGATTTTTTCCCCATTGTTCCAAAGTGAGAACCTGTAATGGTGACTTTATGAAAAGCAATAATTGGAGATGCATGTGGAGATGGTTGAGTTTGAAGGGAACAAGGGATCTCAGAGAGAATGATTGAGTCAGAGTCTACTAATATGAATTCATAAAAATTTTGGGTCTTTTTAATGTTTTGTGGGATATAATGCCAATCTGGTAAAAGAAAGGCATCAAGTAATTTTTTTGGGTCAGACATATATTGAATTTTAGGCTCGATGAGAAAGACAGGGTGCCGGTAAGATTTAATGATAATAGGAGATGTAAAAAGTTGGGATAATAATGGAGGGCTAATAATTTGAGAAGGAGAAGAAAAAGGGGAAACAACTTTGGAGTATGTCGGTAATTTTGGAGAAGATAATGACGAGAATGGATTGTAAGAAGGTCTAATATTTCGTGGTAATGACCCCAATACCGTATATGGTCTTGGAGTTGCAGAAGAACAAGGTGAATGATAGGGTGGAGATGGTGGCAATGTATAAGAAGATTTAGTCTTTACTTTTGACTTTGAGGAAGACATAATTTTCCTTGTAAAAATTCTCAGGATAGAAAATTAGGAAGAGAATTAGATTCTCCTTTAATATGTTCAATATCAAAAAAAAAAAAAAAAATACTTAATATAGCTTGTCATCTAGCAAATATTTGTTTAGCAGCTAGGTTTTTCACATATTTGATCAAAACTTCCTTGGCCGATTTACAATCTATTTAAAGTAAAAACTTTTGATTTAACAAATTATCTTAAAATTTAGAAATACGTAATACAATAGCTAAAATCTCCTTTTTAATAGTACTATAATTCTTTTGGGCAGGATTCCAACATCCTGTATGAAATCGAACAATTTGTTCAGAGTCATCTGATAATCTTTGTTTCATAATTTCTCCATAACAAGATCAGAGGCATCTGTTTCAACAATTTTTTGAGTATGAGGAGATGGGAGTCCTAAACATGGTAATTTTTTGTGGCGCCCCCAACTTCCATGTACGGACATACAAGGAAATCGAGACACCGGGATGATGATGACGCGGTCACGCACCCCATCGACATGTGCTGAGTGTGTGCAATGCAACACGTGTACAATAAACAATACACAGCGGAAAGGTTAAGTCAAATAACTAAGTACCAGAGTTTAATACAATACCAAAGTACTGAAAATCCACATGTCAACATAATACGATTTTTGTTTACAAAACAACATCAAATCAAATAAAATACAATAAGCATAAACAACAATAATCTTCAAATACAAAATATAGCTAATGTCCCTACTCCTCAGCGGAGCCGCATCCTCGGGCTCAACCTCCTCAAAACCTGCATCAAAATCTACAGTACCAAAAAGATGGTACCGCAGGTAAGTAAAACCCAAAATGCTCCATGACAATAAATATATTAAAACAACTAACGCTATGCATGTACATGATGCCCAAACGTAAAACCCGAGAAAAACACCATTTCTCGAAAATCATAATTTTTCCACACACGCCAAAAATCACCATTTGGCACAAAATAACAATCCATGAATAATTACATTAATTTCAATTTTAACCGTATGCACCATGGCCTCTCCTAGGAACCATTCACATACTCTGGCTTCCCATCTTCACCCCACGGGTAACGACCGTGCAAGTGATACATGAGTGATGCCCAGGTTCGCGCCCACCGCGTACATAGCCAGGCATCCTCTGACCCCCGCCAGCCTGAGGAGTCACGGAGTCGGATCGAGAGCGCTACCATCCTGTCCAAGTCCCGGGCAAAAGCCCCAGGAGACGACACTCAGTATATTCCGCTCTCGAGTGTCTAGAGGAGCTCCACCGAGATAATATCTCATCTCGGCTTGGGGGTGATACACACGCACCCGAAAAGCTTTAAATACAGTTTCTCAAAACATACACCCACACATGCGTGCACAATGCCATGAAAGAAACAAATTACCAACAACCAACAGTTATCAGTACCAACAGATAACCAAAACACAGTTTATAAAACAAGTTAGTGCAAAAATATATTAAAGTCTTAAAAGTCTTTTGGAGAAATACTTACAGCGTTTGAAAATAATTTAAGAGGATCACGGAGGAACTGGAAGCACCAAAACAGCAACTCCACAGTGTAAAAACACTGTGGCCGAATACACTGTAAACCCAAATTCCAACGAAGTCAAACGAAGACTTGAAATTGATAGGGTAGGGCCTAATGAGGTCGGTGAAGCTAATGGTATCGAAAGTTGGCCGCGGGTGGTGGCCGAAACGGCGGTTTAAGACCACGAAGTACAAATCGGAGAGGGTGTTCATAGGGGCGGCTCCGGTGACGGATCGGGGCCAAAAATGGGTCGGTTAGGACGATAAGGTGCCGGTGATGAAGTGGTGAAGAAATGGTGGCCAATGGTGGCCGGACGGCTGCGGAACGGCGAAGAGAAGCCCACGGTTTTGCACGGCTCTCGGAGGCAAACGGCGGCGCGGGGTGGTCTGAAACTTGTGGGGTTGACTCGCCGGCAGCTGGGGAGGAGGGTGGTGCCGACAGTGTCGACCACGGCGGTCGGCAACGGCGATGGCAAAGGGAAACCTGAACTGAACGTGAGAGAGGGGAGAGAGAGTGCGACGAGCTGGGGCTGTCTGAACGGGAAAGAAAAAAAAGAAAGAAGAAAAAGAAAAGAAAAGAAAAGGAAGAGGAAAAGAAAAGATGGGGAAAAGAAATGAAGTCCAATCCTCACAACTTTTGGGTCACAACTGATCCTCAAAATAACTATTTTTAAAACAGTAAATTAAATAAATCAGTTTAAACTTAAAACTAATTAAAATAAAATATTAAACTCCAACAATAACATTTTTTAAAATAAAAAGCAATTAAATTGCAGAACACTAATTAAAATAAATCAAATGCAGTAAAATACTTTAAATAAAACAATAATAATTTTAAAACCCATAAACAAGTCAATTTAAATTGAAGATCAATTTAAATCCAAAACAATAATTAACAAGGAAGCCTAATAAAATAATTTTCACAACTTAAAATATTATAAAATAATATTCTAAAACTCTCAAAATTCTAAAACTAGATAATCAATCATCAAATTAATTAAAATAATCCTTCATTAAAATACACTAAAATACGGGGTGTTACATTTTTTGACGTGAGCCTTAATCTGTTTTATAATATCTGTATGTTTCTTTTTTTAATCTTTTAAATAATGGTTTGCATAATGCCTGAAAGATTGATAAAAATCTACAACATAATTGAGACTTCCTGGAAATCTCTGTAATTGTTTCTTATCTTTTATTTCATTTGAAAATTTATCAGCAAATTCTATTGTTTTACTAATTGGAGTAATAGTTCCTTGATAAATATCATGTCCAAGAAATCTAATTTTATTTTCAAATAATTTTATTTTTGGTGATTAAATAACTAATCCATTTTATTTAATAATTTGGACAAAAGTATTTAAGTGTTTCCAGTGCTGTTCAATAGATGAAGAGAATATTAATACGTTATCTATATAGACTATTGAAAAATGAGTAAAAGGGATAAATATTTCATTCATAATATTTTGAAATTCACTAAGAGTATTTTTTAATCCAAATGGTATAACATTCCACTCATAATGTCCAAATGAGACTATAAAAGCTGTTTTATATCGATCTTTTTCAGCGATTTGAATTTGCCAAAACCCATTTTTCATGTCAAATTTTGAAAATATGTGGCGTTATAAAATCTAGATAACAAATCTTTTTTATTGGGGATTGGGTATCTAATCCATTGTAATACTTTATTTAAAGGTTTATAATTAATAATTAACCGAGGAACTCCTCTTTCTAATTCTGCCTTTTTTTTAACATAAAATGCAGCACAACTCCAATGTGACTTACTTTTTCTAATTAATCATTTTGTTAATAAATCATTAAATTTTTTTTTTTTTTGTAGAATTTTAATAATTCATTATTCATTTGGATTGGTCTGGCTTTAGTTGAAATATTCTTTTCAGAAAAGTCTTTCTCATAAGGTAATTCAACTATATGTTGTTTTCTTTTCCAAAAAACATTAGGTAGGTTAGAACATACTTCTTTTTCAATTATAGTTTTAAAATTATCAATCTTTTGAGTTAATAGTGGATCTTTTAATTGTTCTTCAAATTTTTTTATATTTTAATTCTTGTTTTAAAAAACTTATATGTTTTTCTTTTCTTTTAATCCTGTTTTTTGTTAAAAAATTAATTTCTTTGGTTAATGAAACTTCTTTTAAGAAATTAATTTCCTTTGATATAGGAAGAAATAAAAATTTAAATTGAATTTCTTGTCTAAGTATTTTAGTAGAAATTCCTTTATCTGTTACAGAGAAAGGGTAAAGTAATGCAAGGAATGGATTCCCTAATATTACTCTGGTGTTAATATTCTTTACTAAAATAAATGTTGTTTTAAAACAAATTCCATTATTGCAAATATGTGCATTAGATAGTTTATAATTTATGTTTAATTTTGCTCCATTAGCTTGGGATAATATTTCTTATGTTTTTTTAAAATATTTAGAAGGTATTAATCCTTCTTATATACAGTTTAAGTCTGCTCCTGTATCTAATAGAGCAATTGTAGTAAAAGAAAATTCTTGATTAATTGAGATCGTTACTTCAATATACCATTTTTGAAAATTTATCTTATCAAGGATATTAATGAAGTTGTTTGTTTCATCTTTAATAATTATTGTTAAACAATCTCATTGTTCTTTATTATGAGTATCTACATTTTTGTCTATTTTTAAAATATAATTTCTTGTAGTGATTGTTCATTTGAAACTTCCAATTTAAGATTGGATGCTTTTAAATTTCTAACCTCTTGTTTTATTTCATTAATTTCTTGTTGTAGGTCTTGTAATGTAATTCTTTACTTTTCTGTTTTAAATATTCCTACTATCTCTGAGAAATTATAAGGTGTTGAAGAGATTATTGAAGTGGTTTGGTTATTAAAAGTATCTTTTAGTTTTTCTAAATAATCTTCCTTTCCTGTAGATCTTTAATTTTGCCTATTAATTCTAATATTATATCCTCTTGTTTTGAAAGTACATTAATGGTTTTATTACAAAAACAACTATTTTTATCTAAACAATTCCAGACTTGTATCTCATCTTCTTCAGATTTACTTAAAGAAGATTGTTCTGAAAGACTTGATTTTTTTAATTGATAAATTTCTTCTTCTTCAGAGGAACTTTCCTCTTCTTCACTTGAATGTATTATAAAAATATTTAATAATTTTTCTTTTAATGTTTCAGATATGTCTAACTCATTAATCTGTTGTTTAACCTTACAATTTGACTTAAAATGCCCAACTTTTTCACATTTATAACAAACAATTTGTTTTTTCTTTTTATTAGTCTTTCTTGGAGTTTTTATTGGTTTATTATATACCTGTTTATCTTTTGTTCTTTTATAAGATTTTTTATATTTTCATTTTTTGTTAGAATAATTCTTATAAACTTTTTTTCCCTTTTTGTGTATTCTTGAAGGGGCTAATAATGGAGTATAACCAAATTGTTCACAAAAGGTATCTTGTTCTTTTTTAGCCAATTTCTTTTCTTTATCCATTTGTTTTTTTAATCTTAAATCATTACAAATGGTTAAACCAGTTCTATTAATAGTAGTTATTATATCATCATATGTGAGACTATGAAAATCAGTAATACCATCTGATTTTATTAATGATTCTCGTACCTTTTGGGCGAAGTAATATGGAAGTCCAGCTATGAACTTTTCCTTCCAGTATGGTTGTTGGCAATAGTTTATGATCATAACTTTAGTTAGAAATACATCTTTATACTAATGGAAATCAGATAGTTGAGGACATTTTAAATGAATCAATAAGTCACTAGTCATTTCTTTAAATTGGACAGGATCACCAACAAATTGTTTGGTTAATACATATATTAAAGTATTTACAGCATCTTCTAATGGTAATTCATTTTCTGTTTTAATTACTTGTATATTTTCATCATGCTTATACACTGTTAATATTTGTGTTTTTTGTTTATTTGAAAGATAGTGATCCCACCAGCCTTTTAATTGGCCAGTAAAACCTGTAACAATAATATGTGCTACTTGATGATCAGTTTTTCTATTACTTTTATAAACATTAGCCACCATAATCATTTCTTGTAAATAGTTTAAAATTTCATACTCAAATAATCCACGTATATTCTATTCATATAATACATCTGATGAAAAGGTAGATCTTACTATATGTTTTCTTTCTTCAAATTGCATATCTAGAGGGGTAGGCCTTGGATACCAATTACGGGTAATGAAACATAATGTTTAGAATCTCTAGTTGAAAAGCTATTAACATGATCTCCTCTTATTTTATTTATTTGTAAGTCTAAAATTTTAAATTAATTTACAATATTGCTTATTTCAGAATCAGATAATTCAGGAGAATTTGTTTTACTTAATACATTAATATGAGATTGTTTTGAGGTAGATGCAGTATTACTAATTGTTAATTTTTCTAATTTGTTAGAGATTTGTTCTAATAATTCATTTTTGTTTTAGAGAAACCAGCTTTTAAATGAGATGGAATCTCATGAGGGACAAATAAGGGGGTTTCTTTTGCTTCTTTAATAGTAGGTTTAATAGGAGATATTTGGGTTTCAATTCTTTCTAATTGTTTACTCATGGTTTTTAGATATAAATTAGTATAATTATTTTGTTGGATTATATTATCAATGTTTTTAACCTCTACTGTATTATTATATTTTTTTATTGGTGAGGCTAGTATTTGGGTATTTCTTTGATTGAATTTTATGGCTTCAAAAGAAGAATATTCTTCATAAACAATTTGATTATTTTCTTTTTTAATCTATTGATTAGTAGTCCTGTTTATAGTTAATAATTGGTTTGACTTATAAATTTCGAACCATGTAAAGAAAGGTATATTAATTTGTATTCCTTCCAAATACTGGTAATATTTTTCTTGAATATAATCCTTTTCTATTTTTGTAAAAGTTGAGAAAAATACTAATCTTTTATGACTATTTTCTTCTTTCATATAATCTTATTTGAGATATTCTTTGTTAATTTTAAATTTTTCTTTACTCAGGGTGTATATTTAGGCATCATCTCCAATCACTTGTGAATATGTTGGAGAAGAAGGTTCCTTTTCAGGATTATGAGAGATGGATGCCTTATCTGGATGACTAGCAGGATGACTAACAGTATATATTGGTGTATTAATAATACTTCCTGGAATAATTTCCTGAATCTGTGTATCTAGACTCTGGGATCTATTGTCAAAATTTTGAGATTTTGATGTAAGAACAGATCTGGGTGTACGATAACTAGAAGGTGCTGGAGAAGAATGATGTGAAAAAGATCTTCTAAACGGTTGAAAAGCTATTTAGACTGTTCCATCCGGTTTTTGATCTATATATTCAAGATCGTCTTTAGAATTATTTTCTATCCTAGGTAATGGAATAATGTTTTCTAATTGCCATTCATTAGGGAGAGTAATTTGATTCCAATTAATTTGTTTAGGAATTTGTACACTAGAGTTTTGTGTACTAGATTGTAATAATAATGTGTATCCTTTTAGATTGGTAATAAGAGTTTATGGTTCTAGTGTTGTTTTCATTAATTTATAATGGATTCTATATACTACGGTTAAAGGATGTGATCATTTCATCATGTTATAACCGTTTATTTTAATATTTAATGTTAAAGCATATAAGATATAAGTATCAAATAATGAAAGAGAATAATTTGGGTAACAATTAAAATAAAATTTGGGTAACAATTAAAATAAACTGGACCTTGGAACAAACTTGATTCCACCATTCCCAGTAATAAATCATGAAACTGATAGTGTCTTCCATTTTTTAGACAGAGTAATACTGAGGTGTTTAATCTATTTCTAGTGAGTGGTTTTATAGTAACTTGTAGTAATCCAATATGTATGAAAGAGTATTTCTACTCTTTGTGATGTTTGATAGCTTCTCTTCTTAATAATTGTAATGATTTATA
The DNA here is from genome assembly GCA_003123785.1 of Pterocarya stenoptera. Classification (NCBI taxonomy): domain Eukaryota; kingdom Viridiplantae; phylum Streptophyta; class Magnoliopsida; order Fagales; family Juglandaceae; genus Pterocarya; species Pterocarya stenoptera. The sequence continues at coordinate 233,532 of QEOT01001705.1, read as the reverse complement.
ATAATTATTTAAGCTAATAGTTTTTTCTACCGTTTTGATTGTATAATTAGTAAGAAATGATAATTTAGAAGAAAAAGTAGAATATTTATATATTTTATTTTTTGAAACATTAGGAATCGTCCAATTTTGTAAATTTATTTCTATATCTATTATATTATAATCTTCTTGGTTAATATTATCAGGTTCTATGGAGATACTAGTAGTGGATTCATTAGGTTTAAATAAAGAGTTCATTGAGACAGAATAAAGATTTCCTATTTTCAAAGAGAAATGAGTAGATTAAGAGTTTGAGGGAACACTACCGGGACCACTCTTAAAGCTTTCCAGCATGAATGGGCTGACCAATGGATTTTCATGGCTTATCAACACAAGTTTTCCAATATACTTCATTTTCTTTTTCTATGGGTTATCTTTATAAAAATCTGTATCAATGATTTTTTACTTTTTTTTTTTATAATGTAGGGATACTCAAATGATACTTTATATTTTTAATTTCGTTTATTAAGAATCTGCGATGATTTTCTCAATGTTCTAATAACTCTATGCTTCTCTGATATAGACCATAATTAGTTATCATTGATTCTTTATCTTGTTTCATTAATGAAAGTTTTTCCTTAAGATCTTTCATATCATCCATTAACATTTGTAATTCAAGTCTTAGATTGTGATCCATATACTTTAAATCATATAGATCTCGATAACCAGCACTAGGATCAAAATAATATTCCATAAAATTAAATGTAAAATAAAATGACAGTAAAATATCAATAACAATATATGAAATAACAATAACAATATAATCGCCAATGGCTCTGATACCAAAGACGTGAATCCCAGGTAATATTAGTATATATTATATATTACTATCATATATATATATATTAGTTAATATATTATATATACTATATACTATATTAGTACTATATATTATTATAGTACTATATACTATATAATACATTATATAATATGTTATATAATATATTATATATAATATACTATGACTATATATTAGTTAAGTATAAACTCATAGTATATAGTATATAGTACTATATACTATCATATATATATTATCATATATAATTGTTTGATAGTAAAGCATTATAATATATTGCTATTATACTATAATAGTATATATATTATATTAAATTATTGGATTATAAATATAATATCATATACTATAAATTTTTACTAGCTTTAAACAAATACCGTTCGAACGATAGATAATAAAGTTTAAACAGTTAATTAAAAACGTTCGAATGTTATATTCGTTCGAACGGTTCTGGGCATATAAGTTTTCTCGAGCAGCTCCACCGTCCCTACCGTTTGAAAAAGAGAGAACACCGTTTGAACGCCGTCGAATCCCCGTCGTCTGCTGCTGGATTCACCACCTAAGTCAAGCAATCTTCCTCCTGGGCAAATGTATGTACTTTAAACATTGTTTTACCGTTTATTTTTTTAGTTTTTTGGTTTTATTCGTTTTTTTTAGAAAAATTGTATTTTTTCATCAAATCCACCATAGAACACCACAAATCCACCGTAGGATGTTTAGAAACCAAGAGTATTATTTTAAGCATTTTCATGCCTGATGAGTTGACTAAGCCATGGGCGAGTCAGATCTGGTTTCCGTTCGAACGCATAAGAAAGTGTTCAAACCACGTTTAATATTACCGATTGAACACTTTACTAACTATTCAAATAGTTTGAACCATTCTGTTCGACCACTTTTTAACCGTTCGAACGTAAACATTTATTTTGTATTATCTTATTATTAAATTGTTTTCATCATTTCATTGAATTGTTCTATCAATTAATTTATTAAATTGCTATTAGTATATAATTTTTAAAATCTTTTCTCATATTAAATTTTATCACTAATGTTAAATATATATATATTGAAATTTCAGGTTCATTACAATGTCTTATAGGGTTTGTAAATGTTGTAGATCAGGGGAATCTTCCATCCAAACAGTTCGCGAGCGAACTGTTTTACTTGAACGACAAGTAAATCTGTTTGATTTTGTGACTCTTATATGGGAGAGTCATTCCCTCCAATCAGTATTCAATGATCATGGTTGGGCACCAATCTTAGATCAGTGAGAATGAGTAATGTAGCTGATTTCCTACATTGAGATCGTTGCTGAGTTCTATAAAGAGCTTGGTGGTGCCAGCCTAGATGATGGAGGGGCATACAAGATCTGTGTCTAAGGAGCGCCTGTTATATTTTTAGCGGACGAACTCACTGCATATCTTCTTATTCCTAGGTTGGTCGATGCCTATCCGAACCTGCTACCTAGAGAGTTTGATCCTTCAAGTGATGCAGAGATGTCTCAGGATGATAGACCGGTTTACACAGATGAGATCGATGTACTTGCTGATCACGTGGTCAGAGAGTTGATTATTGGTCCAGATGTTCCAGCATACAATCGGAGGAAGAACATTAAGCAGGCAGATTTATCTTCTTTCTTCAAGATCATGAATTTGATCATCGCCAACAATATTGACCCTCGGCAGCACAAGACCGAGGTTGGCATGGATCTATCGAGATTTATGATACGGGTCGCTCATGGCATTCTGATCGACCTCGTGGGGTATCGATTTGAGAGGATCCGATCAAAAGCTCGGTACATTACAACAGATATACTACTGTTCGGGATCCTAATCACTCAATTTTTGCTACATTCTAGGGTTGTGCCAGGAGTTGCCGAGCGTTCACGCTAGCCGATGGGACCGATCAACATCATCACCTTGTCATGGAGCACGGGACACTCGAGATTTCGTTTTCATGGACCTGTTCCTGACGACAAGGCTGATATTCAGAGAGATGCACAGCTGAGAGATACCGGAGTATCGGCTAGTGAGGCATCTACACAGGCCAAGGCATCATGCACATCTACTCGCGAAGAGATGGCCGACATACTGCGTGCTGAGATCGGCATACACACATCAGCAGTGATAGATGCAGTGCATAGTGCCATGACTTAGTTGCATATAGAGATTATGGCTAGCGTATCTGAGTTACGTATAGGGGTTAATGAGTTTCGTACAGAGATTAATACCAATAATGTAACTCAGGTCATGCTTAGTACTTGACTGGCACAGGTAGAGAGACAATTAGCTGCAGTCGAGGATGTGTGCAGAGACCTCGCATCACAATCGTAGTTTCTATTTTTTATTTATATATATTTTTTATAGTTATGGACAATATATATGGTGTTTTGATAATTTGCTTTAGTTCTAAATTAAATATTTTGTCCTTTGTGGAGTAATTATTGATTTATATTATGTGGTATATGGCTGATAATATTTATTTAACTAAAAATCTTATTTCACATAAAAGAAATCATTAAAATATTTTAAAATTAATTACATAAAATTAATTAATGAATTTGTATATATGATATATATTTTTAATATTTTGAATTACGCACCAAGATTAATATTATACGTTCGAATGTATAAATGTGGTGCTTGAATATGTTCGTACTAAATATATTCCGTTCAAACAGTTTAGAAACCTTCCCTCCAATTTTGGCCCTAAAATATTATCCGTTCGAACACATATAATTATCGATCGAACGATTTTGAACTTTCCTCGCCATAATAAAATACTTCCCCACCAAGATTTTTTCATTCAAACGTATTTTTCCGTTCGAACGGAAAAACTTTTTGAGACTCTTTAATTCGTCACAGAAAATATTGTTTGAACAGATAGTTTTACGTTCAAACGATTTTGTAAAGTCATCAATTTTTTAGACGAAATTTAAATTTCATTCCAAAAAATGACTTTTAGAGATGAAATAAATTTCGTCCCTAAATATTTTCATCCCAAAAAATCCATTTTGTTGTAGTGTAAATGTTCACGCTAGTACAGGATCCTCTCAGCTCATCCCTATATGTTTCCAACGAAAGGTCCTTCCTTGCATTTGCTTCCCACTACTACTAAGAGCATTAGTATTGGTCTATGCATATGCATATGTAAAATCATCTCTTTTGTATAACTACTTTGCCATTCAAGCAAAACTTCCATATTGGCTTATGCATATTTGAGACAAAATTTATTATTAATTTTTTCTAAAATCAAATTTTTTATATATATATTATGTTAAAAATATAATAAAATAAAATATATATAATATTATAATAATAAAATAAATGTGTATGTGAAGGTTTGTTGTGTTGTTGAGGGAGGGAGAAGAGGAAAAGATTGAAAGGGAAAGAGTGGAAGGAGAGAGAAATAATTATTAAAATATGTGTTGGAGAGTGAATAGTTGTTATCCAAATTTGAATAACAACTGCTCATAGCTAGCTATATTTATGCATAAGTAATGAGCCACTATTGTGAGTACACACTTTGCACTCACTATGTGGCTTCTTCTCCTCTTCTCATTTTTTCTCACTTTAAGAAATGGACGGTCTGGATGAAGTCACGGTGTGTGCAAAATAGATGCTGCAAACAGTGATTTCTATCAATATTTTTCCTTTATGCATATGCATATCTGTATTGGTTTATGCATATGCATATGCATAAACCAATACAGATGATTTTAAAGTCATATTATGCAAATATGGCTTGGCATATGCATATGCATAGACCAATGTGGATGCTCTAACGTCCCAGTTAAATTCAAACTGCTATCGTCTCTTAGCTCTCTCTTATAATTCTCCAAACTCCTTGGTACTACTTATTCATGAGCCATTTGTGTACTACTTTCCCTTGTTAATTGGGTATGTTGTGAAGTTGGTATTTTCGTTGGCAAATAAAATGTTTCTTGTTCGGCTTCTTCTTGCTTCAATCGTCGTGACCGTTTGCTTTGCAAGTACTTTTGCTTCCGGAGTCCTTGAAGCACTACCCGATGATGAAGGTATATACACACATGACACACACAGATATCCATTGACACACAGGAGTGAATTTGATTAATTAGGTGTGCTTAATATATAATTGTGGAGTTTAATTTACAGTGCAAGCATTGCATGACACACAGGACTGGGACTTCTCTAACCCATGTGGTAGTATGTTACGGGCTAGGTACTATGCAGAGTAGACGAGATCATGGATCGAGATCAGAATGAAGAAGCAAGGCAGCTTGCATGAGCAGTGCCTGAAGCCTCAGAGTGATAGTTAAGAATAAACGAAACACACCGTTTTGTTAAGTAGTAGTTGAATTCATTGTAACAGATTGGGATTGTGTCGTTTAGTAGTAATTGAGAATAAGTAGAATGGTATCGTTCCGTAGCTGTCGTTTGGTTCGTTAGATGGCTGAAGTAGTTATAAGCTTGTGTAGTTTACATAACAGAATTCATGTAACTGACGATTCATTTATAAAAGGCAGCCGATAGTTGGGAATGAGGCCAACTTCGGAATCCAGTGTTAATCAAGTCTCTTTTATTCTCTCTTTTTCTATTCCTGATTCTCCTTCTGGAGGCCTGACTCCCTCGAAGTAGTCACAGTTACCCGAATATTCAGCATTAGTTAAGGTCCACTACATAGTACCGTATCAGCATCGGCTGTAAAGAGAGCAAGATTGCTGCTGTTAACTGTAGCAACTTCGTCGTGAATGGCAACGAGTCATATCGCGTTGTGGGCATGTACGTTGTCATTCCTCTTTCTCTGAGATGAGATGAGATGAGTTGAGATTAAAATTAAAAAGTTGAATAAAGTATTGTTAGAATATATTTTTTAATATTATATTTGTTTTTAAATTTGAAAAAATTGAAATATTTATTTTATTTTGTATGGAGATTTGAGAAAGTTGTAATGATGAAATGATAAATTTTTAAAATTTTATATTTTAATCTTAAAAACAAATAAGACCTTAATGACGAGATGTTTCATAAGTCTCAAATTTTTCTTTTATAGGAAAACACATGTCATTAACAGAAAAACATTACAAAATGTTAATCGCGTGATATTCTTAATTTATTTTTATTTTATAATTTAACTTATTCAAGAACTTGTAAAATTCAATATCTTTTCAAAAAAATAGTAATGGTCTTGCTTGTGTAAACATGTAGTCCCAGATATTTTATTTTTAAACATTACTTAAATATAAAATATTTTTAATTTGTAATTTTTTCCTCTAATCATTATATAATCATTACAAGTTTCTCAAACTTTTAAATTAAACATAAAAAATAATACAATTTTTTAAACCTCAAAATAAAAGTTTTATTAAAAGTTTATATTCAAACAATATTTTAATTTTATAATATTTTAATTTAATTTTTTCTCTTATTTTTCAAAACTTAATAAAATATTTTAAATCAAACAACTTATAAATAATCTGAAATATTCTAAGTTTCCAAATGATTAAAAGTTCTATTTGGGTGTTTGAGTATTTTGAAAATATTTTATTATTATTTATTATCTATTTATTATTATTATTATTATTTAATATTTTATTATTATTCATAAAATATCTCAACTCACTTTACTATCTAAACACATTCTTAACGTATCACAATTTTTGCGATCAGTCTTTTCAATAACTATTTCTTTTGAGCTTTACAAAATTGACATGTTCATTCTCGAGCGCGCACACGTACACCTGTCAGATATCTTGAGTTTTATTAAAATCACTTTATTAATTATTAAATAATTTTTTTTTTAACAAGTGATCAAATAAAAAGCATTGCTATGCATCATCCTACACACCACACACTAATGTATTTTTTACTTTTTTTATTTTTTTTATTTTATTCTTTTTGAAATATTTAAATTTTTTTATTTATCATTCATATAATATATATTTAATAAGAGAAATAAATAAAAAAAATAAAAAAAATTATAATTTGTAATGTATAAAATAATACAAAGATTAATTCTCAAATAAAAGTACGAAAATGAGTGGAGATACTGTTTTCCCATCCACAAAAATTGTGGCATGACTCGGGAGTCGGGACCGTAAATATTGTAATTCGGTGTCCGCGACTCACTGCATGTTTGGGCAAGCGGCCGTCAGTTTGTGTTTTAAACGTTGACTCATTTAATTTGTAGTTTTTTAAACTTATACGTGGCGTTATCCTTTTCAGCGTGGAACGCTAAAGGCATTAGTATTGGTTTGGTTAAAATTAAAGATTAGTTAAATTATAGATAATATGTATTAAAAAGTTTTCATATTAGATTGGGTATTTCTAAAACAATTTGAATGTTAGTTATAATGATTAGTCAAATTTAAAGAATCAAATTGATTCACTAAAAGTTAAAATAATAATTTCTCACTCTAAGTAAATATTCAAATATTAATTTCTCACTCCAATAAAAATATTATTTGATTTGTAATTAAGAAATTTAGATAAAATTTTTTATGAGTTTAATCAAATATTTTTTGTTATTAACATTAAATGACTTTTAAAAATATGATCTTTTTAATATTAATTTAATTAGAATATAATTATTATTAATATTAAATTGGTAGAATTATAAAATGTGATATAAAAAAGTTAAATAACAAAATTATTAATTTAATAATATTTTATTATTATAGAGAGAGTAAATGGCTAATCCAATGTGAGGATTGAATTTAAATAGAATCTACAAATGTAAAAAGGTGTGATATTAACTAAAATTTGAAGATACATTTGACTAATCCAATACTAATGCTCTAACACTAGTCTATCGACAGAAGTTGACTGGAAAGATAGGAGATTGATTTTGAAATTTTGATTATATAGAAAATATAAAAATTAAAAATTAAAAAAAATATTATTAAAATATAATTTTTTAATATAATTTTTATTTTAAAATTTTAAAAATTAAATTATTTATTATATTTTAATTAAATTTTTTTAAAAATTATAATAATTATATAAGATTAAATGCATATAACTAAGGAAAGCACTAGAATGCCCACTCATTTTGACACCTCAATTTAATTACTTGTTAAATTGTTTTTATTTAGTAATTAAATAATTGATTTTAAATATATTAATATATATTTTTATTTTTAAATATATTTAAATATGTTAAAAAAATATAAAAAAAAATTTACGTTGGACCGACAGAGTGCCGCACCATTTGTGCATGTCCTTTCAATAATTGTTTCTTTTGAGCTATACAAAATAATACAGTAGCACTACAGCCACAAAAAAGTATTTTGAATAGTATATTTTATTTTTTTATGTATTTCTTTAATCATCATAAATATTTAAAAAAAAATAAAATATTTACAATGTCGTTAAAAAATACTTCTTTAATTGTTAAAAAAAAAAAACAAAACACAAATTTGAGACTCAAATTCGAGACCAAACCATTTCTCAAATATATATATTTTTTAAAATTTTAAAATAAAAATTATATTAAAAAATAATATTTTATCTAATTTTTAATTTTTATATATAATAAAAAAAATAAAATTTCAAAGTCAATCACTATCTTTTCAGTCAACTACTCGTTCTGTCGGTAGGCTAGCTTTACCGCTCCATGCTGAAAAGAATAATGCCACGTATAAGCTTACAAAACTACTAATTACATTAGTCATCGCTTCTACCTCTAAACACATACTTTTACAAATCATTTTTTTTCATCTTAATTCAAATAATCTTATTACTTTTTACATATTTCTATTTCATTGACTATTCAAACGAAACCTTATAATTTTTTAAAAGATAACATGACTACTCTCCATTTTATTTTTCTTACCAAATTGTAATTCCTAAGTACAATTTTATTAGTTGATTTTTTTTTTTAAAAAAGTACGATTTTATTAAGTTCAACTCTAAAAATATTATTTTTTAGTCGTTCTGTTCTCAAGTTAGTCTACGGAGTACACCATTCATATTACTTAAATAATAAAATTTAATTTTTAAAATTCAAATTTTAAAAATTTTCTTTCAAATTAATTCAAGTAATGTAAACACTTTAATATATATATTATCTACACCGACTTATTAATAAGCTTCTCTTTGCAAAATTAAAATCAAGCCATGTAAACACTTTAATAGATGTTTATTATTAAGCTTCCTTTTCCATAACAAATACATCTTTATTGGGTTTCATGTTCTTTTGATCTTACTTCATTGGCTAATTATACTTTAGAGAAATAATATTTGCACTCATAGAGTGTGCAAGCACCGTACATTTAAAAAAAAAATGAATAAATGCCAGACCAACGTAAAAAAATTAATTTTTTAGAAGTAAACTATAACACCCCGCCTAAAAATGTCTTTAGTAGCCTTGATCCTGCTTAATTAGGATTTGAGCTATTTGAGAATAAGAATGTTTTTTATACTTGATTTGGCAAAAATGACATATACTTTGGGTCTAGAAGAATTATTAGAAGATTTTAGTATAACATTGACTTTTGAAGAAAATGAAATCCTTGAAGGTTGATTGGAGAATTTTTAGTGATTTATTAATTTTAAGGATAAAAAGCCAAGAGGCCCATAAGAGAATGACATATGGCACATTGGATGGTTGTCACAATAATGGGCTAAGCAATTTGGGTAAAATTCTTGATGAACTTAGGAAGGCCCAAGAGATTTTATGAAGGGCCCAAACTTTTTTGGTATAAAGGCTTAGAGAGATACTAAGGCATTAGGCCCAACTTGATGAACACTAGGGCTAATTTGATGGACATAAGACTTTAGGCCTCTAATGTACTAAGGATGCAATGGGCGAATGTTAAGTGTTAAAAAGACCATAGGTCTAACTTGAGAGATATAACGTTTTAAGCATTTCTTGGAGGACTCTAGAAAATAGGCTCAATGAAAAGGACATAAGGCTATTGGCCATAACTTAGTAAGAGTAGAGGTATAGGCTATTGGCCATAACTTAGTAAGAGTAGAGGTATTAGACTTTTAATTTTGGGTTAATTATTTACATTAAGGTTGATAGTGTGGTTAGTGTTAATTATGGTACTTAGTGTTAATGAGTTAAGGATTAGAGAGGTAAGCCTATTAGTAATTTTGGTGAGACTTTTTAGACTTTAGAGTATTCATGATCCAAGCCCAAGAAAATTTTGAAGCAAGCCTTAAGGAATTTAAGACTAGTCCCAACTAAAAGGATGGCCTAAGGTCTTTGGGTCAAACTTGGTATAGAATGGACCCATGGCCCAATTAGGCCAAGTCAAATATTTTCAAGCCCAATTTAGTAGATCTTGAGGTTTCTTTTTAACCCTACAAATCTGTAAGATGAGGTCCTCTCATTCTAGCCCAAGAAGTCCTTAAGCCTTGAACTCCTACACTTGGCCCTTTTAAAGCCCACAGGCCCAAAGCCATGATTTGGTTCATTTCACCATTCAAGAACAAGGCCCAATACACCATACCATTGGTTTCCTTAATCCCAAATCACATTCAAAGTACCCAAATCAAGTTTTGAAAATTGGCTAAGGCCATTAACCTTATGTTTGAGGTTAGTGCACTTTAAGCCATACTTTGAAGCTTAATCATGCTTAATTTTTTCTTAAACCTTTTTAATTCAAATTCTCTTGAATTAATAATTCCTTAAACTTTGATTAAGACCCTATTAATGACCTAGCTAGTCCAACTCACATGTCATTATGAAAAATTTCATAACTAGCCCAAACCATGCTTCAATCGGTTTTGTGCATTGCCCTTTGTAATGCTTGGATTGTTTTGCCCTTGAGCCCAACATTTTTGTGGTTTGTCCTTAAGGGTAATTTGGTACTTAAACACCTCATGAGAACCTTCCAAAGTCAGTTTGAGCCTTGGACGAAATTACTTGCATAAACCAATTCCTTGAACCAAACCGGGTGCACTTTAGTCTAGTTTGTGCAGGAACTGTTTAGATTGAATTTGAACCAGCCTTCTGCCATGGTTTGCACCACCACCCCATGCCACCTCCTTCTCCACCCAATCACCATGAAGTTCCATGACCATCATGAAAGATTTTGATTCATTTTGGTTGCCTGAAAACATACAAAACCGAACGGATTTTCTGCCATCACAAAACCACCTCCATCCACCTATTTTCAATGGTTGTTTGATGGTTTTTCTGCCACCCAAATGATGCCCCACGACCAGACCTGCCTTCTAAGATTAATGTAACAACTGTGGAGAGGAAATCATGGTGGTTTTAGGCCATTATTCCCCCTGCACAAGCTGACCTAAGCTCATGAAAGCAAATCTGAAAATTTTTCAGATTTGAGCACCTCCTACTTCACCCAATCACCAAGCACCCAAGCCAACGCCCCTCACCCCTTGGCCTCCTATAAATACTTCCCTCCCCTTCTCATTTCACTCACACCACAGCTCCAAGTATCCTCTTGAGGCTTGAGAGAATTTCCCCCTCTTAGAGATCAAAAGATTGCAAACCAAGTGAGTTTTGGTGAGTTTTTGAGTGTTCTTGTGTAAGGAAGTCTAGAGTGCTTGGAAGGCCACGAAATTTGTGAGGTTTCTTCCTTTTGATCTTAGATATCATTTCAAGCTTTTGTTTTCAAGTGTTGGTACGAAATTTGGTTGAGTTTTGAGAAGGTTATGATGCTTAATGTAAAATCGGGTCAATTAAAGGAATGTTTGAATGATTGAATGTTTTAAATATAAATTTAGCTATGGCATGTACTAAGCATGATTTTTATATGATCTATCATTATCCTAATATGATTATGGAAGGTTAAATTTGTGGTTAGAAGCATGCCATGATAGGTTTTAAATCTATCTTGTTTTGATCTTCAAGCATGAATCGGTTTTAAGCATATTGCTGATTAAGGATTTCTTAGTTTTGATTAAGTGTTGGGATAAACTTAATTATTCAAGGATTAGACTTAATAATGTCCCTAAAGATTTTAGTGATCATTAGTGATTAAAAAAAATCTTATATGCATGCATTCATAGGGATCAATAGTTGAAAATACACATAGGCATCAATTAGGATTCATGCCACGGGTTGGGACTAATTGGACAAGTTCCACTTTGAATTTTCAAAATCTAAGGGCATATATGGTTTTAGAATGCCAAAAATATGAAGTCTATGAAATTTGGTAAAATTTAGAGTTCGTTTGCAATTAGTGACAATTTAGGGCTTAAATGTCAATTTTTTAAAGTCTAGGGGTATTCTTATAAATACCTAATTTTTTAAGCCTTTGATTTTGAACCTATCCATAAGAGTATTAACCCTAACTTAGTATGCACATGATTTAAGCAACTAAGACGCTAATTTCAAATTTTCCCAGAAGTTTGTAAGTTGGCCTATAATTTACACTTTGATAGATTATTTATGAATTATTGATAAATGCTCATTTCATACTTCAATTATCATTTTTAGCATAAATTATCATGTTATATGATACATTGAGTGCATACCTACATGACATGTGACATTTTTATCATTTTTGCATATTACATTTATAAATGTTATTTTTACATGAAAATTACTACATACGCACATGTTATGAGAAACATTTTCCAAAGCATAGAATCAAAAATCATTTTGTCATGACCCCAAAGGCCAGGATGGGGAATTATCCTGATGGAACTCCTCTATCCACTCTAGAGTGTTTAATAATGGAGTGGTAACCCTTGGGTTAACGAAAAATAGTCAACAGGCTTCGAATGGGTTATTTTTAAAGAACGCCGGAGCGAAGTCAACATGTTATAACACCTAACGTTGGTGGGTGTACACGTTATGAATTTTATGATGTTATGTTATATTTACCAATGCATTGAGAATGAGTCTATAGACAACGTAGCTTCAACAAGAGTTGTACTACGATCATCGGTAGGTACTCACAGTACATATGGGGAACTGTGACATTACCATACGTTATGTTATTAATTAAGATAATGATATAAGTCTATGATGATGAAAGTTTATGATGAAATTTTTATGAAGTAGTTATGTTTTTTAAAAAATGATGACGAAATTACTTACTGAGTAAAAATCTGTATCTCCATATTTTTGAAAGATGTTGAGGAATCTGGTTGGGAGACATGCATACTGATTTTCTACATATCATGCATTGCATATTTATCATTTTTCATGATTGATTTATCTTTGGGCCAGTTGGTTGTTTAACTTACTGAGATTCGAGTAAATCTCATCCTTTTATAGAACCACTATTATTCCACTTGGAATTATAGAAGTTGTGTCAGGATTCGACCAAGAAGAGATGGATGGAGCACTGGATCCGCATGTTTAAGAATGGGCTAAATTTTGTGAGGAAGCTAGATCTAATGCTGATGTTTATAGCCCAAGTCCTTCATACTTTAGAACACATGAAGAGAATAATATGACTTTGTATACAAGTCTATGCTACATTGATATTTTGAAGACGATAATTTTCTAATGAAGTTGGGATGTTTTTAGTTATTCTGGCATAACTTACATTTTAACCTTTTATTTCCACTGTGAATATTGTATACTGCTAGTTGTATACTAGGATGCATTGCATATTAACTGTCATGAACGGGAGTATGTAACTTTGTTTTGCATGTCCCGACGCTCTAAATCTCCGTTCCATCCCAAGCGGGGATTGGGGGCGTCACATAAACCCCACTCTTTTTAAAAAAGAATGCGCAGCGCTTACATAACTTATAATTATTTCTGGCGTTATCCTAAATTTATATATGCTATCATATTTCATTATATATTACAAAATAGTTTCTTTACATAGAGATGCATGCTGTTTATTATAGATTTTGTCATCATCAATTACACCTTTAGATATATTATATTTTAAGTAATTATCTATTTAATTAATGAAATCATTCAACGCATGTCACGTAAAGTATAATTATATTTAATAAAATTAAAGATAAAGAATAGTATTGCTCTTTTAATATGGCCATAGTCTTAAAAATCAAGATTTAGTTGCTATATATATAGGCATGCATTGCGTATTGTGAAAGTTAAGCACAATTATTGAAAACAGAGTAGTGATAGAGAAATATTTTACAACTTTGTTTTAAATTGATGACATTTTTATAAAACAATGATACTTAAGTTTGTTTTATTAAAATTTCCTTTATTTAAGATAAAGTTATGAAACAGTACTTCTAAAAAATGGTTCTGTTTTTATTATCATTTTATCGTGATAGAAACATAATTATTTAACAACTTTGTTTCAAACTGATGGCGCGCATTTTTATAAATAATGATATATGCTCCTTATACAGTTACAATTATGTTTTATAAAAACATTTTTGTACTTATCATTCTCCTTTAAAAAAATCATTCTCTACTGAAATTTTAGACTTTTCAAAAGACAGAATCTACCAGGCACTCTTCCTCCAGATTTGGGGAAGTTACCTTGCCTGCGAGTACTGTAAATGTATTGTACGAGTATTGTTTTCTTTCATAAACTAACTTACCTATATATTGGAATGTCTCATTTCTTCATCCCCTTTATTGTATTTGCAGTGATCTCACTGGCAACTACCTTAACGGTTCAATCTCTTCGGCATGGAGCTCCATGCAGTAGCTGCAAGATGTGTAATCCCACTTTTCTATATATTTATGTGCAGTAATACTAAATACAAGTTTTAAATAACTTAATTTAGTATTAAAAAGTGGGTTCTACTAAAAAAATAATAGATTTTTTTTTTTTTGAAGTAGAGTCTATTTTTTTACAAATTGATTATGTAGAACTTGTACATGTGAGATTTGTAGAAATCATTTCTCTATTCATGTGCCAATTTAGGTTAATGTTGTTCTCTTTTGCATGTAGCTAACTATACTATATATAAACTTAAGCCATGTGGCTTTAAGTTTAAGGGCATATTTAGATGTTTAAAGTATTTCTAAATTTTGTAAATAGTAATAAAATGATATGACTGAAAATAATTTATTAAATTTTAGGAAGAGAGAATTTTGAATAAAAATATATTTTAAAATAACTATTAGTGTACTGGAGTTTATGAAAATGAATATATAAAATTAAAAAATTGTTTGAATATAATTTTTTATTTTATGATTTATAAAAATTGTATTAAATTTTGTGTTTGAGCATTCATGATTAGGTAGTGATTAGATTAAACATTTAAAATTAGAAAGGATTTTTTATTTTAGTGATTTTTAGAAACAAAGTTACTAAAAATTTAGAAATTTTAAGAATTTTAAGAATTCTTATTTATTGTACTTAACATGCCCTAAGTTTTCTTGATTCTTGAACGAATACTTCCTTGTACTAGGAGGATCTTTAACATAGTGGTCTTGTCGTAGTTCCCTTTTAGGAAACCGGTTAACGGGTCCTATCCCTAGAGATCTTGCAAAAATCACAACTCTGAAAAACTTGTGAATTTCGATCGCACCCATTTCGTTTCTATATTTTAACAGTTTTTTGAGAGGATTATTGTTAGCGAGCAATTCGGTTTTCTTGTTCGTAGGATGGTCGAGTTCAATCAACTTTTTGGAAATCTTCCTTTAGAGCTTGGGAGTTTGTCCTCCTTAGAAAAATTGTAAGATGAATTTCATATTCTCAATTTCGAGTTCCATCTCTCTTATTTGCAGAGAGAATTACTTGGATTGGATTTTCTGTAGGAAAGAATGTTGAATCCTGATATTGCTGATAATTAAGCCATTGGATGCAGGATTACTTTTACTTGTACATTTATATTTATATGTTGTTTTCAATCGTAGTAAACTTTGCTCGAATTATTTTACTGGTGAGCTACCTCCTTCATTTGCAAACTTGACCTCATTGACAGATTTGTAAGCTTCTAATTATTTCTTTCTATATTTAGTTTTATTTCCACGTGCTGAAATTGTAAGTTACTAATTTTTGCCTTTTGAGATACCTATGACACTTTTTTTTTTGTCTTGTCCATCAATGATCAAACGTAAATGCAGTCTGATCAGCGACAATCAATTTTCTAGACAGATTGCCAACTATATTCAACACTGGAAAAACCTCACTAAACTGTGAGACCTTATATATTCCTTTTTTGCAAAGATTTTGTTGTTATTATATTACGAAAATCGTGTATTATCATGACTCATAAAATCGAAATATGGCAACAACAGATTTATTCAGGCAAGTGGTTTGAAGGGGCCAATACCTCCCCTTGATCTTTTGGGAAAGTTAACTGAATTGTCAGAATGAATCCTTATTAATCTCACACCTATATATATATATATAATCATTTCGGTATATATGGAGATGAACATACGGTTGTGAATTGTGTAAGTGTCGTTCAGTCTCTTTAAAAAGAGTGTGGTCTACTATTAAAAAATTAGTTTTTTTATACGAGTCCTGTATTTATTCATTTTTTTTTCAAAGTGACTGTACGATGCTTGTGTATTCACAACTGCAACTATCATTTCTCTAATATGATTTGAACGACTATTCTTTGTTGAATTTTGTCATACAGGAGAATCAGTGACTTGAATGGATCTGATCAAGTAACTAATTTTCCACTGAAACACATTGACGTAGCACAATGGAAAATACTGTAAGTCCAATATTGTTTCAGCAGCATAATTTTCCAAAGTAATGTACGATCCTTATGGCTAGCTACTTTACACAAGTTTTACATAATTATTTACTTTTTTTTCCAAGGATATTGAGGAATTGCAATCTTACTGGAAGGCTGCCCAATCCAATATTATCTTCCGGGGCTGAGAAATCGTTGTCAACCTTGTTAGTATAGTACTTCTTGATCATCAATTCCACTATATATTTCCCAGCCCGTTTTCTGATATATATTTAATTAGAAAGCAGCTTCGTGATCAAATTAATACCATGAATGAAAGAAAATTTAATTGTACGGCCGCTTGAAAGGACCGGAGTTGTTTGCAAAATCTTTTAATTCTATATATTTATTTTCTAATTCAGTTAGTTATAAATTCTCCTCATGCAAAGATCTCAGCTTCAACAGTCTACGTGGAGAAATTCCAAGCAGCTTTGAAAGCTCACTACGAAATGTAGAACGCATATAAGCAAATATTGTAGACAGAAATAGATTGATTTCTTTCAAATTAGGTTGCATTTTGGTAGTGAGGTATTCTCATGTATTTTTTGAATAGTAATTAAAAAAAAAAAATATTAAATAGTAGTGAAAAGTAGATGAAAAGTAATTATAAAATAATGAATAGTATTGAGATATTCTCAGAATACCTAAGATATTCTCAGAATAATAGTAAGATATTTTGAGAAAGCTGACATCGCCTAGCTAAGTATTGGCATATTGGAAATGTAAAAGGCCCATTAATTTAGCTTCTATTGTTTTCACAACTTCTCTCAACTCATCTGATTATTATAACTTTTTTTAAATTCTTATACAAAATAAAATCAATAATTCAATTTTTTCAAATTTCAAAACAAATATAATATTAATAAAATATATTCTAATAATATTTTATTTAACTTTTAATTTTAATTTTAACTCATCGCATCTCATCTGCAAAAACAATCTTAGAATAGCCTAATCAATTAAGCAATCTCTCAACACACTTTTCCAGTTTGTTCACTCTTAATATAACGTAATCATTAAAACCCGTGCCCTGTATTATTATTGATATAAATCTGCATAATGAGTTTGATTGAAGAATCACTCCAACTTATCTTAGTTCATCTTATCTAATCATTATAATTTTTTTAAATTTTTAAATAAAATATAATAAATAATTCAACTTTTTTAAATCTCAAAAAAATAATAATATTAAAAAATAATATTAAAATAATACTTTATTCAATTTTTAACTTTAATCTCAACTCATCTCGATCGTCTCAATTCTAGATCATTATCCAAACCCCACCTTGACATTTCAATGTTTAAAAATTTATAAAATCTATTACTTATTCCAAAAATAAATTTAATTATTTGTATTCATCTTTACTATATTTGCCTCAGAGCAAGTTTACCAACGCTAGCTGTAATGCATAAAACTACGAATATGTAATGATGCTGACTGGTTAATACTGATTCTGTACAGATACTTAACCGGCAACTTGTTTACTGGACCAATACCTGACTGGATACTGGATGGAGGAAAAAATATGTAAGCTAATTCTCTGCCAAATTCCATATCTATATTGAAAAATGCTATTTTACACACCCAATTTGTCCACTCATTTTGACATCTCATATATTTTAATTATTTTCTTTACTTAATAGTTAAGAATGTGACTATTAGTATATATATTGATATATTTTTTTTTATACTTTTTAAAAGTATTTTAAAATAATAAAAAAATATAAATTAAAAAAAAATAGAAAGGTCAATTTGGCGTACCTTGGAGCAGTACTACGCTGGCTCATCTATATTTGCGATTTCTTGGAAGAGTAATGCTACGTAACCTTCCCAACCTCCATACACTATATTCTTTTCAATTTTTAAATTTTTAACATTTGTTTTTGAGTTTATTCTGTTTAAACTAATTCAATTCTTCTATTTATTAATTATATATTAAATATTTGATAAAAAAAAAAAAATATGGTGTGTAGATGTTGTGTAGATTTTTTCTTCTTAGAATGCGTGGTAAGCTAGGCTAGGCTGGCATTTAAGACTATATAATTAATTAATTAGCATGATAATAAGGCTGTTGGCTTGACGGTTGACACTACAGTCTACTCAGAGTAGACTACTCGTGTTGTTATTTTTCATTAGCATATCAATAAGAAAGTGCTCACTTTGTGCTACATTTTCCCTGATTTCTAAGCTCAAAGAAGAGTTCTTAGATCTAGCATTTGAAAAGTCTACTTCATAAATACACTATTGATCAGTATAACAAATATCCTAATTACTAGCTTAAAAATGGATGAATGAAAAAATGTTCTGATCACCGAAACCAATTAGTTCAACAAAATTTTACTAATTCCAATTATCTCCTTTCAAATTCAAGACTCACATATTTGTATTAGTGGTTTCGAATCGAAGGTTCTGGTATTTGTTTATGGGCTTAGTAGTAAACATAATTATGACTATGAAGAAGATCATGATGATCATTTTAGGCAGTATTTGCTAATTATTAGTTTATGATAATTAATTGATAAGCAGCATATCCTATTAAGAGTAATGGATTGAGATTGCAATTGTAAGCTGAATCTTTTGGACAATACACAAGAATGAACTTACGAAGAATAAGAATAATAATTTGAACCTGATATCATCTTTCCAAGAATTTGATGATCTGTCATGTAAAGTAAAAGTAATTCTGATAATTTGATCGTGCTGCATTACGGAAGACGATGAAACACATTGCTTCTTTTGTGTGTAGCGATCTTTCATATAACAAATTTACAATTCCTGAAGGAACGGAGTCATCATCAAATTGTCAACATGGGACTGGGTATGACTTTCATCTAATAATATGAGACGCACATGCATGCAGCATGGTCACATATACATATTCTCACTGAACTTTTATCTTGGTGTCATTTTCCTCAGGATTAACTTGCTCGCAAGCTCTTCAATGGACAATGAAACGTAAGTATCAATTTGTTTTGTAAGTTTTTCTAAGGTATACTTTCCTGTGATATATGACACAAATCCAATTTCGTTCATGTTATATTAATGCTAACTTGTTGATCTGAACCTTCATACCAGTAGCAATATTGTTTTGTGTTTGAGGAGCTTACCGCGTTGTCCCAAAAGTAAGTTTTTTTTTTTTTGGATAGAAATAGTCACATTTCATTAATGATCTGAAGTTACAACTGTTGACTTATCAGTACATGGATAATCCAAACTATAAGCCAAACTACGCAGCATCTCTGGGGCTTCCCCATACACAAATTACTTTGTGACGGATATTGTCTTAACTTCTAAAAACTTTCTCAACACAGAGAAAGCGTTCTGTAAAAATAGAACTTGCAGGCCCCTTCAATCCTCCTAAGGAGGATGAGTATGGGACACAGCTATGGACATTAAATCCAATAGCCTATTCTAATAAATTACATACTAAAATAAACGAAACAACTACAACTAAACAAACTAATAACAAACAGGACCACAAGCACTGGTGAGAACCCGGACGACACGCCCACCGCAAGCATCGGCATCTCGAGCCTAGACTGAGCGAGTACCCAGTTAACGTACGGATCACAACAGCCGGCCGTACGATCACCAGCCGTAGCATCTCTCACCATTCTCGAACAGCTCTTGCCCCAGATTACGTCTGATCCAAAAGCTCAACCACCTCACTTGGGTCAACAAAACAACAACCAACCAGAGAAATAAAACAAAACAAATACTGAGAAGAAAAAACACTGAAACGAAGGACAGCCAAGATCAAAATACGGGTGAACAGTGCACAGGCGGTCATCTGTGGCGCTGCCGGACACCATTCATGCTAGGAGGAAAACCGTCGGTCACTCTTCGAAGGTTCGGAGTCAGAGATTCCACAGAATCCGCGTGTGGCGTTAGCAGATGGCTCCTTGGTGGTGCGTGAAGGCCACGAGCCGGCTGGATCCAAAAACTTCGTCCCACGCGTGCGGGTTACGTGCCGCTCCGATGGACGCGGGATTTGGTTGACTTGAAGATTGGCGGTTGGGCATCATACCGGTGAGGCGCTTGTAGGAGGTTGATGGCTGGAATGACTCGGACGGTTCTCCTCCTTATTTGGCTTGAAAAACAAAATGCAAAGCAAAAAACTACAGACAACAAAATAAAAGGGACATAGGGGGGTGGGGAGCTTGAGGAGCCAAAGCTCCCCACCCCTCACGTATGAACTGGAGTCTGGAGAGTTCTAGAGAGGGAGCGGAGGGGTTTTCTAGGTCCCAAAAGTAAGTTGAAATGTCATATACTTCCTCTAGATTGATAAAGTCTCGTGGTTACATTTGGGTCAACGGTAGTGTACCATCCTAATTATTTATAGCCAAAATGTGTATAATTTCTGATCAGCAATACGACATTCATGTTCTTAGCAAAACTTCTTACAGTTAATTAATATATAGATTTTTAAAAACAAACAAAATAATGACCTAAAAAAAGAATAATTCTATATATAACTGTGAAGTGCGTAAATGTCATATAATTGTTTTAAAAAAGAGTAGAGCCTATTATTAAAAAATTAATTTTTTTATGTGAGTCCTATATTTTTTAAAACGATCACGCAGCGATTACACAATTTACAATTATAAATATATTTTCTCTTTCCTAATTAGGCTTGTTTTGTTTACCCGATGAACATGTGTGGCTAAAATGTTGCTTTTTGTCTCAGATGGCCGGTACACGCTTCATATAAATTGCGGCGGAGAAAAAGCAATGGTTAATAAAAGTATTGAATTCGATGCTGATACTACACATCCAGGGGGACCTTCAAATTTCTTCCTCGCACAATACTGGTCGTCTAGCAGCACTGGTCAATTCATAGACGATGTCCGCACTACGACAGATTACATTTTGTCAAATTCATCCGAACTCTCTACGGACACGATCGATCCCATACTGTACACGACAACACGCTTTTCTCCTCTCTCTCTTACTTATTATGCCTTTTGTTTGGTAAGTGGGAAGTACAGAGTAATGCTCCATTTTGGGGAGATAGTGTTCACTGATGATGAAACGTATCGCAGCTTGGGAAGACGTGTATTTGATGTTTACATCCAGGTTCATTTCCTACGTAAACATTGTTGCTAGCATGAAACAATTCATGTTAATGCATGAACATGTAATTAATGGATTCGAACATTAATATATATTGTAGGGAGAGCGAAGGCTGAAGGATTTCGATATTGTAAAGGCGGCAGGTGGAGTTCGTAAGCCAAATATACAAAATTTAGATGCTGTCGTGACTAATAGTAATACCCTGGAGATCCATTTCTACTGGGCTGGGAAGGGGACAACTGATATCCCATCGAAAGAAGACTATGGTACGGTCCTCTTATTTCAGCCATTTCTGTGGATTCTTGTAGGTTTTCTGTTGAATATTGAGCCCTTGCATTCACTTCTAATGGCCTGGTTTGCTCACATATCTAATTAAGCTTTTGATTTTACTTTTATTTCTTTAGATAATTTAAGGCAGCATGATGACGTACATACTTAATGGAACATGCCAAACTCATTAAATTCCATCAATTCGTTTTTTTATGGTGTTCATTTCAATATTTTCCTTTGTTTGAGAACAAATCATGCAGACTATTAAAATTCCAATCAAGTAGTGAAAGAAAATAATTGTGTTTCTCCTATCAATTGCCTTGACATGGAATATTGATCTTAAACTATAACCCTACTAAATCTATATATTTTCAATGCAGACTGTCAGAATAGAATATTATGTTAGAATATTACCATACTTAGAATATATTCATAATATTGTAGTATGTATAGTAATATGATTTATTTTCTACCATATTTAGTTTATTGTATAAATCAATTAGTTACATTGATTTATTATATTTTCTTCATTTCTCTAGCTCCATTCAGTGGCCTATAAATAGGGACACATGCATATTATATATGTATGCAACACTTCATTATCGCAAAGATGTAGGCCTCAAGGCCTCTCTCATTCTCTCTCTCCCCCCATCTCCCTTCTCTTTTCTATATTTTATTTTATTTTTATTTTCTACAGATGATCAAATCCCTTCAAGTATACCTAAAGGGGCAGTGGTTGGAATTATCGTTGCCGGAGCTTTTGTTATAATATTATTTATTGTGGCTATATTCTGGTGGAAAGGTTGTCTAGGACAAAGATCAAGTGCTATTGAACATGGTAGTTTCAAGGCAATTAATATTGCTATTATCAAGCAGTTTTCCTTCTCTACAATCAATATATAGAAGTTTCATTAAAATAATTTTCATCTGTACCATAAGGAAAGTATATTGTTAAGAATTTTTCAAATTTCCTAGAGATACTTGCCTATCTAACTTGGCACCTTCCTCAGATTTAAGAGGCCTAGACCTGAAAACTGGAATATTCACCTTAAGGCAAATCAAAACAGCCACAAACAACTTTGATGCGGCGAATAAAATTGGGGAAGGTGGTTTTGGTTCTGTTTATAACGTATAGTGGAGAAAATAATTTCCTTTGATTGATGCGAGTTGAACTGATCTTCTTAAGTGTAGCTCTTTCTTTTTGAAGTGTCGTTGTTTAAGCATGAAAAGAAGTACCATGTTTTCTTTATGGGCGCAGGGCCTTTTGTCTGATGGCACCACGATGGCAATCAAATAGCTTTCTTCCAAATCAAAGCAAGGAAATCATGAGTTTTTGAATGAGATCGGCATAATTTCTGCTTTGCAACACCCTCATCTTGTAAAGCTCTATGGATGCTGTGTTGAAGGAAATCAATTGTTGCTGGTATACGAGTACATGGAAAATAATAGCCTCGCTCGTGCTTTGTTTGGTAAAGTTTTATCTTCATGCACGTAATTACTTAGTTTACTTGTATGCGTATTAGTTTACATGCAATCAACGATAACAGCATGTATCATGTATGCATAATGGTAATCCTAATTAAATGCTTTCTATTAACTTCTTTTTTTTAAAGAAGAGGACGGAACCCCACTTTTATTAATAAACCTTCACTTATAGCGGATGAATACCGAGTAAACAAACGCGACACCTAGGGATAAGTAATTATTCCAGAAAACCAAACCCAAGCAACAAACTAGTATAAAACTTGGAGAAAATACCTATACAATAAAATCATAGACAGGGCCAACCTAAATTCCTGCAAACCACTTAGCGAACAATTCTAATATAAGGAAAGCCCCCCTTTTCTAGTTTGATAATACCTCTTATTACCGAAGGGAGGTCCGAAATGGAAGACCACAAACCATTACAACCCTTAGCTCCACAACGAGCCAATCCATCTGCTGTAGCATTAGTCTCTCTATAAGAGTGATTAGTAGAATATCTAAGCCCCTCCAGCATATTTAGGATTTCATCCCAGTAGTCCTCCAAATACTACAGTCCACATCGTTTAGCCTGAACCCATTGAATTACCAACTTAGAATCCATTTCAATTTCCACTTCCCCTATACCCAAAGAGCAAACACGGCAAAGGCCATACAACAGCCCCATAACTTCAGCCGCATTATTAGACTGTTGCCCAGTATAGTTGGCAAAACCACAAACAAAGTCACCTTTATCATTTCTAATTACTCCACCAACACCTAAAGGACCTGGGTTACCGAAAGAGCTTTCATCCACATTTAGCTTATAACTCCTAGCTTTTGGCCTAGCCCAATGCACCTGCTCAACAAACGATTGCCTCAATTTAATCGGCAACTGCAAGCAGTGCATAACCTCTTCATCACTTTGTGTTAGAGCTAGCTTTTGATTCTTTGAGTCGCAACGCAGCCCATGACACCCAGTGCTTAACAGAGCACCACACAGAGCACACCGAATCCAGCACCCCTTCCATCCTTGCCTTGCACCGTCTCCACCATAGCCTCCAAATTATTATCTTCGGAATTATGCCAAATAGTTGGTCGCTCTGAGACGAATTTCAAGCCTGACAGTACCAACAATCCACTCTATCTCTCCACCTCCTACCAGCCAAATATGGTATGCCAACCTGCATCAAGCACATCTACTATATTTTTTCCGCAACCTCCCCTGTTGCAAGCACGTGATTCAGGTCCTCATAGCCACCTACAGAACAACAATCACACTTTGAAACAATAGGAATTCCCAGTTTATGAATCCGATCATCCACTCCCAAAAACTCATACATTGCCTTCCACATTGTAACTGATATCTTCTTTGGAATTGCATTATGCCACACCCATTTTGCCCAAGGAACCTTAGAGGAACTAGTTCGAATGCATTGCCATGCACTTTGAGTAGAGAAAATACCATTCGGACTACGCAACCAGATCAACCGATCTTTACTAGATTTGATACTGCCCAACTGCTCTATAAACTCCTATGTTTTCTCCATTCCCACTAACCTCGACAATAGCTCAACATTCCAGCCACAGTCCACTTTACAATCCTTCAAAGATAAATCCGGAAGTTCACTAATCTGTTGTTGAGCAACCAAAGGCCCATTCCCAGACCAATTATCCCTCCAAAAAGAAATGTTTCCATCACTCACTCTCCATCTTGAATTATCAACCACCTTTGGCATGCATCGCATTAACATCTTCCAAAACTTCGAGCCTTTATTTGTGTCAACCAGAGAAATATGTTTCGGTCCAACATATTTACTAAGGAAAAAAGACGACCATAAAGAAGTTCCTTGAAGCAAACTCCAAACCAATTTCATATGTAGAGAGGTTTGAACCTCATGTAAATTATGTAAACCCAGCCCCCCCTCAGTAATTGGCCGGCACACATTACTCCATGCATTCCATTTCTTTTTTGGCTTACCATCCTTGACACCCCAAAAAAATGTACTCATGATTCTTTGAATTTTGTCAATCACATTTTGTGGCGTGTGCAACACCGAAAGACAATGTAGGGGGAGGCTTTTGTAGTACATGCTTTAAGAGAAGCAGTTGAGCACCATTAGACAGCAGCCTAGCCTTCCACCCTTCCATGCGACTATGGATTTTATTAATAATATCCTCAAAGTGTGCAGTTAGTAACATGCCAGAAACTATAGGCACTCCCGAATAAGTAAATGGAAAGGATCCTTCGAAAAATAGTTCGAAGCAACATGCGCCTTCTACCTTCTAAGATATGCTTAGAGAAGAAAATTGAAGATTTCCTTTTATTCACAACTTGTCCAGACCATTCTTCATATTGGTGCAAGACTTTACTGATAGTTCGTAGTGATGCTCTACCTCCATTGAAAAATAAATCAATATCATCAGCATAAAGTAAGTGAGAAATAATTGGTGTACCTCTAGGCTGATAAAATGGTGTAATCTTCCTCGATGCTACTTCTCTTTTAATCATCCGAGTAAAGATTTCTTCCACTAAAATAAAAAGGTACGGCGACAATGGATCTCCTTGCCGCAAGCCTCTCTCATGTTTAAAGAAACCTTTTGGGATACCATTCATAATAACCGAGTACCAAGGAGAAGTAATACAATGTCTAATGAGAATGCAAAAAAATTCTGAAAATCCAAACGATCCCAATATATGCAATAGAACTCCCAATCAATATTGTCGTAAGCTTTGGCCATATTGATCTTCATCAGAACATTCCCACCATGACATGGCTTATTAATACCATGAATCATTTCTTGCTTTAAACTTATGTTCTCAAAAATTCTTCAACCCGGAATGAATGCACCTTGCTCCAGAGAAATAATCCTCTCTAATAACGGGGATAACCTCGTAACCAAGATTTTAGAGCAAACCTTGTAGAACACGGAGCACAAACTTATAGGCCGAAACTTTTCAAAACTTGTAGGATTCTCTACTTTTGGTATTAACACCAAAAAGGAAGTTGAATAAAACAGAGGAAAAGCCATACCTCTAAAGAACTCAACCATAGCCTCCACAACATCACCCCTTATGATATGCCAGCAAGCTCGATAAAAACCCGATCCAAACCCATCCGGGCTCGGACTACTATCAATTGGAATAGAGAGAAGTGCATCAAACACTTCCTGCGAGGACGAGGTTCTGCATAATACTTCATTCTCTTCATGTTGAATAACTTGCTACACCAAGCCCTCCAAAGAAGGCAATGAGCGCCTGTCTCCAACTTCCAAAAAAGTTTCGAAATAAGATATAGCCCCATTATGGACTGCTTCAGGTGACGTGAGAACAGTGCCATTAGATAGCTTCATTTCTTTCACCTGTTGACGCTTTCGCCTACTCAAAGAGCGGAAACAATTCAAGGATGCTTCACCCTTTTTCAACCATCCTTGTTTCACTTGCTGAGACATTCTTTGCTCATCTTGATCCATCCATGCAGTCAACTCAACTTGTGATGCCACTAAGTCTACCTCAATATCCTCCGAATACCCATCTTGTAAATCCCTCTCCAATCCCTTAATGCGATCTTCTAACCACTCAATATGCACTTCAGTTTGACCAAAAACGTTCTTGTTCCAATCAATTAAAGCCACCTTTAACCTCTTTAGTTTAATCATAAGATTAACCAAAGCAGAGCCCTCTGCCACCTCTTCGTTCCAAGCTTGAGAAACACAGTCTAAAAATAATTCATGGGAGACCCACATCTATTGAAATTTAAATGAGGGTAACCATAACTCACCAACTGACGCTCTAAAGAGAGCACCATAGGAGCATGATCGGAGGAGGATCTGGATAGGTACTTAACATGAGCATCTTGAAAAATATCCACAGCAAAGGCATTAATGAACCCTTGATCCAGTCTCGCCCTGCTTCTACTAAGTCCAGAGTGGCCATTGCACCAAGAATACTTCAGGCCATAGGAGTGCAACTCACAAAAACCAAATTCATCAATACAACTATTAAACTCATCCATAGCTAGTGTAAGCCTCGGCCTGCCCCCACATCTTTCATTGTCATTACGGATGATGTTAAAACACCAATCACTACCCATGGCACCTGTTGAGCACTAATATCTGTCAATCTGCTCCATAATCTTCTACGTTCCATGTAGTAACACTTAGCATAAACAAATGTTAATAAAACATCTTGAAGGTGTTCCTTAACTAAAACTGAGATATGTTGATTGTCCATACTCAACACTAATAAGTTAGTATCATGATGCCAGAAAAGCCACAATTTTCCCCCATCTGCAACGTTAGAACAACACTCTTCAAAGTGCAATCTATCTTTCCATAAGAGAAGCCGAGCTTGATCAACCATAGGCTCCACAATAGTAAGTAATTTTGGCTGAAATTTTAAGACTAATTTCTTTAACCGTCGACTCGAGGAGCCAATACCCCGAGTATTCCAGAATAAATAAGTGGAACTCATAGATTCAGTCTAGAGGGTTTGCTTTTAACCCTAGACGAACCCCTTAAAACACTTACTTTAGTCACATCTTGTTTCACATGGTGCAAATCAGAATCCGACTGCACTGTCTTCTCCTTTGCCCAGTGTTCCATAAAATCATCTGACTCTGAATCTGAGCAAACTTCCACCTCCACACCCTCTTCCCTAATAGCTCATAAGGCAGTAACTTCTTGCTCATCAGTCTCTCCTTCATCACGTTGTTCAGCCACCACATAGTCTTGGACCCTTACATCCTGACCCGCCAGAATAGAGGGAGCATCAAATTCAAGAACTGTCTCTAGAACCTCCATAGCATCTCCTTTGTTTTGACATTGAGTCTCAACCACCACATCAGATTCCAGAGCCAAGACTTGAACATTATCCTGCAAAATTCCGTCTATTCGAGCAACCACCACATCAGATTCCACCCTATGCTCTACCGAGACAGGTAATACAACCGCTTCATGAACCATGTTTTCTTCTTCACAGAGTGCTGGGTCACCCATAATATCTTTTCCTTTCATGGTATTTGCACCCTCCACTATGTCTTTTCCAGCCTCGAAGGATTTTTTTTATCTTCCGTCACCTTCTCCCTCTCCTTACTCGACTCCCCTGATCGCAAACAAGCATTAACCTTACCATTAGATTGCTCCTTATGAACCCAGACCTAGTCAGACTCAGCACCATCCTTCTTAAGTTTTTTTCCACCATCTTGTGACTTACCAAACCATTTGCATGTACTGATATTATGACCCTGTACACAGCACCGCATGCAATACGCTGGCAACATTTCGTACTCTATCACCTGATAAATACTCTGAGGATTTACTAGGGTACCAATCCACAAAGCCTTCAAAGGATCCTAAGAAACATCCATTTCAATGCACACTCTTGCCCCATCAGTGCTAGTAGTGCATTTGGTAGGGTTGTCTCTCTTTAGAAATCTACCAATAGGAGCCATGATACTACGTAAAAAGGATTCATGGAAAAAGTTCGGCAGCAATCCCGGCAAAAACACCTAAACTGGAACACGCACAGGCTCCTAATCTTCATGAAAATCCATATTCCAATGGAAAGCTCGATATTGGATCCCATCAATCTCACAAGTTTCACTAGCAAAGGCTTTCACAAAATCATCCTCCGATGTCATGCGAATGAAAACATTCCTTGGCCTATTCATAGCCAAAACCACAAGTTGCTTAAGGAGGCCCCATCTAGATCGAATGAACGACCAAATTGCATCTAAGGTTGGCCTTTGACGTAAGAATTTCAATACTAAAGAAAACTGAAAAGGAGCTGTAGATCTGTCAAGTTCATCCTTTCTATTAACTTGATTGATTGAAGGGCTAGAAGAATATCAATTACAATTGGATTGGCCAACAAGACATAGGATTTGTGTTGGTATAGCAAGAGGTTTGGCCTATCTCCATGAAGAATCAAGATTGAAGATTGTCCATAGAGACATCAAGGGTACTAATGTCTTGCTTGATAAAAATCTCAACCCTAAGATATCCGACTTTGGTTTGGCCAAGCTTGATGAAGAGGATAATACCCACATCAGCACCCGAATTGTTGGAACTTAGTGAGTTGTATTTTATAATGCACCTAAGACTTATGTTTTAAATGAACAAAAAAAAAAAACAATTAGAAATGATTGCCGTTGATTATATAGCAATGTTAGAAATTCCCGATGTTGAAAATGCCACGTGATGATCTGTGATTTTGCAGTGGTTATATGGCACCTGAGTATGCGATGCGAGGCTATTTAACTGACAAAGCAGATGTTTATAGTTTTGGAATAGTCGCATTGGAAATTGTTAGTGGGAAGAGCAACACGAGTCACCGGCCTAAGGGAGAATCTCTACATCTTCTTGATTGGGTGATTGCAATCACTTTTTGTCTTGCATTTCTTGCTTTTACACTCTTGGTTATTTTATTTTCTTGTGTTTGCTAATATTAAAAATGTGGACTAGCTAGGGAAATATTCATGACAAATATAAAATATCCAATTGCCACACTTGCAGAGCAAGAATGAAGCATCAACTCCGTCTTCTATTATCTGTTTCTCGAGTACTTTTTTCTAGGAGTACAAATTCTTTACCAATAAATATCACGTTGTTACTGATTTCTCAAGTCAAAAATAACTATTTTTCCTCTGTAATTGGTAGCTTATTCTATGATTTGTTTATGCAGGCACTTGTTTTAAAAGAGAAAGGAAATCTATTGGATTTGGTTGATCCAAGATTACAAACTACATGAAGGAAGAGGATATGCGTTTGATTGATGTGGCTCTCCTATGCACTAATGTTTCTGCAACAGTTAGGCTTACCATGTCCTCAGTGGTGAGCATGCTTGAGGGTGGCGCTGTTATTCCTGAGTTGGGTCCAAATTTAAGTATCATAGATGATGAAATGAAAGAGAAGGCACTACGGGAGCATTTTCAAGATAAGAAAGAATCGAGTAGGTCGAAAAATAGCTAGACCCAAAGTTTATTAACAGATGATCCATTCACAGGTTTTTCTACATCCGCTGTTGATCTATATCCAATCAACGTGGATTCTAGTTATTGGGAGAAAAGAGTTTAGATAAATGAGCAATACTGCTGATCTTCATGCTTAGTTTGTCGTCTTTAATCGTTCATTAATTATTGTGACATATTTTAAGCACTTGTTGCATAGGTTAAGCACTTAAATGAAAAACCCCTTAAAAATATGAAAGATTATGTGGTGTACTTAAATGAAAAGTCACATTATTTAATAAGTTTTCTTGGATTCTAAAGTTGTGGAAAAAAAGGAACGATTGTAGTTGGAAGTCTTTTTGTGGCGTAATAAATGTGAGTTGCTAGCATAGGCATTTGAAAAACCGTAAACTTTTATATGTGATACTAATATGGGATTATATTTGAATTGGAACATAATCTTTATGTCTTACAATTTACATTTCCTGATTTTCATGTTTAATTTCCCCATTGATATTGCATTCTGATTAGATTTTGTATATCATGTTGGTCCATAAAATCAAAAGATTTATAGCCATACCTGGCAATTTTTGATGCATCGACCCCGGCAATCTTTGCCTACCTAGCTAGCCTTCTGTCATGCTTGCAACTAGCAATATGCATCCATGCATTGTGAAATATTAATTTGCATTGCTTCCTGATCACCATCATGTGAACCTACATTGGTTAGGAATATGAATATTGATATATACCAAGTGTTTTAAATTTGAGTGGACCCGAATGTGTTTAATTTCATGAGCATCCACCGAGCTAGCTACTACTTTTTCTTCATTACTACTGATGTTGGCATCTCTAATATTACTGTTACAATACATCGTCTCAGTACCCATTAATCATCATCTGCTTCAATTAGGTGAATGGATTATGAAGTTAGTAGGGCAGTCATTCACTCATCAACTGCCCTTCTAACTTGTTCAGTTTACAGCAGACATGTTACTTCAGTGGGGAACATGTTACTGCAGGTGCTTTATCATGCATTTTCTATCAAGTTCTATGGAAAGTAGGAATCATCTTTTGTACGACAAATAATCAGATTTTTTTGCAAATTTAAGGTCCCTATTGTGAATTTATTTTTGGTTTTAGATGTTTGAGCTCCATGTGGTTGGCATGACTCAACTTGACCATTAAACTCCCTTTGTGACCTCTCTTTCTATGATAGTGAATTTTACAAGCTAGCTAGCTATATGCATGGTAAGCTCCCTTTCCTAGCTTATATATCATCATGTGACCAATGACCATTGTATTAAAAGTGCCTTTTATCTGTTTGCACTTTTCTTTTATAAAAAGATCTTCCTTGTACTCTTGAAGCTAGAATATTTTTTGCATTATAATTCACATTTGGTTCTGTAGTCCATACTGATTAAGGCCTCTTGCATATAGTCACTAAGAACCAAATGACTTTTTACTTGGTTCCTACTGCTCCCATTAAAGAATAATGCCTCACTCACTAGTATAATCACATCTAATAAACAGAGATTTCTCAGATTAAGAACTTCCACACAATTTTTACAAATTTTTTGAAATCTTACAATGCATTTGAGGAAATAGAGATGCATATATCATTGGAAAAGAAAACAGGGATCCTGATAACCAATTAGCTCCAAATACACCCTATACATTGATGGCCCTCAAATGTTAGATGCAATAATATTGACCATTGCTGCAAGGAATGTTGGGAAAGTGTATGACAAGCTTGCCTTGTACATGTTCAGAGTCAAACCTGGTTTGTACTGAAGATGATTTTTTTTTTTTGTCTACCTAAACACATTTTAGAAATAATAGTGAAGTCTCACTAAAATATGTTTTTGAGATGAATGCCTTGACTCCATTTTAATAAATTATATGCGGTAGAATGACAACATGCTACTCTGGTTATTTGTTGCTTTATTACCATGTGTATTTAGAAGCGGGAGCAAAATATTCCTTACCCAAGGAGAGAAAGGAAATAAATCTCAAATTGGAGGACTGTCGGCTCAGCTTTTGCCTCACTCTATAGACTAGATGAACTAGTATGAGCAGTTTGAGTAATATGGCATTGTTCAAAACATTTGGAAAGAATCCCGATTCATGAGTTATATTTCTTCATGCATTACTGCCAACCTTGTGTTTTTAGATATGTAAGTCCATCAACAATGATCTAGGTTATGTGAACCTAGATTTCTTTCTTTTAACCACAACAATTTCTTTCTTTGAAGATCATTTATATGTATATATGTATATGTCTATATATGTATGGTATACATAGAATGGCATTATGGATAGCGAAGTAGGGATTGAATTGAAGAATTGTTTTTATTTATTCTTAGTTTGTTGTGCTGCTGTATCATGTTCTTCTTATTTGAGGTGTTATGTAGGATTTGAAAACCACATACCTTCTCCAATTTTTAAACAGAATTTATTCACATGTCCTGGATGTAGCTTGTTGGTTTGCTCATGTTTTATTACACTTTTAGGTCAGTTATACTAATCCTTATATTTTGGTATTTTATAAACAGAATGCACCTCTTAATTAAGATTATGGCCAGTGAAGCACATTTTTACCCCAATCTAGGGAGAGATTATTAAAGAATGAGTGAAAAGGGAAATGGAGTAATGATTTCATAACAAGCTGTGTCTTTTTCTTTAAGGTCTTGTAAAGAAAGGAGGGACCCCCAATAAAGCTTAAATTTCTGAAAAGAGAGGTAAATCTAATTGTTTAAATTCTAACACATACACTATTAACCCTTTATTTTTTTGTACTAACCCTTTATTTGTTTTGTTGTCAACAATATATTATTGTAGATGATTCATGTGGCTGCAAATGACGTTGCTTTCTCTATGCATGCTGTTCTTTTGATAGCAATTACCTTGTTTGAGATTGTAATATTTGTTGTGGGTGGTTCACTCTTTTTCCCTGAGTTCATGCTTTCTTTTATCTTATGGGTGGCAGATAGAGACAATTGCAATAGCTATCATGGACACCTTCTGACTTCCACATATTACATAACCATCTGCTGCTTTTTTTTTTTTCATAACTCTACCAACTCATTCTTGGCTTTGGCTGATCAACATCTTTGTGATACTTGGATAAAAAAAAATATGGAGATCAGTTTATCTTATACTAAAGATTACATTTATAGCTTCATTATTTGATATCTTTTTTGGGTGAAAAAAGAGCCT
Organism: Pterocarya stenoptera; assembly: GCA_003123785.1. Classification (NCBI taxonomy): domain Eukaryota; kingdom Viridiplantae; phylum Streptophyta; class Magnoliopsida; order Fagales; family Juglandaceae; genus Pterocarya; species Pterocarya stenoptera. The sequence continues at coordinate 200,190 of QEOT01001705.1, read as the reverse complement.
TGATTCCAAGGAGAATCTTTTTTACTTTTTTCAGAAGGGGGGGATGGGGTGGTTGGTGAGGGGATGCTAAATCATCTAGGGGTATGTAGTATACCTATTTAGCTGTTACATTGATAGGATTACAACTTTTATTAATTACGAATACTCTCTGTAGTTGCTAGGCAGTAGAAAATTTTACGGGAATCTATTTTACATGCACAATAAAAACTATTTTACAATTTGATATACCACATCAAAACACATTAGTTCGCAAGTCTACTTTTATTTAAATCTTTGTGTAGACAAAGATTTTGAACTTTCTCACTTTATTTATTAGAAAATATTTATTGTTGACTCAACGTCTCTATGTGCCATCCCACCTGGAAAAAACATATTGAGGGAGGGAGATAGTTATTGTTTCTTGCTTCTTGATCATGAAGTGTTGGGAGATAGTTAGCATGGATATTTTTGTTGAAGTTGTATGGATTTTTTCCAGGGTCAGCCTCTTTGTCTCTATTTTCTTCATCTTTATTAGATAAAGTTTCTAAAATGCATTTGCTTTCTTCCCGAACTCATCATTTATTGTACATGGGGCTAGAAGTTTCACCCTTCCATTTCTGTTTCTCTCATTTGTGATAAAGAAAGATGGATGCTCATTATTGGTGATAGTATACTTGGACATGGTGGAATTACAGATAGAATTAACTACTAGGTAAGTTTTGATGAGGTTTGGATCTAGCAGATTCCTATGAACTACTTAATTGTAGTATATTTTAGATAACTACTAATTACAAGATTTTTTTATAAGTACTAATTATCCAATTTTTTTTATTATGGCTTCTCATAATTTTTCTTGTCCTACTCCTAGTTTATGTAAATTGTTTTACTCAAGATAAACTTGATTACCATCCCCAATGCATGTGTGATTATTCATAATGTCATTTTTGGCAGGAAATCATGATGCCTTGCTTGTTTAATTGTTGTTTGTAACCATAAATTATGTTTTACTCTAAGAAACTTCTATTGAAAACCAAAAAAGGGATGTGAAAGATGAGTGTACCAGGATGAGCCAGAAACTTTCTGCATAAAAATGTGTTATACGAATAGGTGGAAGGCTAGGTACACAGAATACTTTAGAAGCCAAAAGTAGAGCATATTTGATAACCCAGCAACAATATTGGCGAAGAATATACTGAGGTTGATTAAGATTTCATGCTATATGTCTGTAATGGGTTTAGGCCCTAAGATTTGTCTAACACCCCGTACCTGGATGGGTTAGAGAATTACTACTTGTCACTTACAAACTTGCCTCCCAAAGTATCTAAAATCTCCGAAGATTTCATAAATAGCACACAGTCTCATATTTTCTAAATAAACATAATATAAACTCCACAAGTCATCATTACAAAATAACATAAACTAAGGGGGTCCACAATCTCCCAATAATCTCAATACAATAAACTTATACATCTTTAAGTCTCAAAAGATCCAAATAACATAAAGAATCTCTAATATTCAAGATAAACCATTCTACTAACAATGATACCCTTAGGTACTTGACCTTTTATCTATATCTAGTCAGACTTCAATTTCTTTTCCTGATCCCCAGCTGGGCCATCAATATCATCTGAAAAATATTATGAAGATAAGGGGTGAGTTATCAACAACTCAGTAAGCAGAAAACATATACTAGTATGTAAACATGAGCCTTTTGGATATTTCAGTATGCAAAATCAAAACATTTCATTTTCGTATGCACATCTCAAAACATATTTTCAGAAAATTAGAGCGACTTTTCAATCTTTTAATATCCATAAGTCATTTTCATATTCAAAAACACTTTGGTATAACATAACTGAATATCTTCATCTTATCATATTATATCATATCGTATCATATCATATACCATGTTTAACCCCAGTGGTAGGGTTGTGCTATCTTCGGTGGCCAAACCAGGCAGTCATATTGTGAAACTTCCCTTTTTTCAATCTCGGAGCCCGAGTGTGCACACATGAAAGAACACATAAAAGACCACTTTGTTTCCAAAGTGGGTGCACTGATATCATATCATATCATGTTGGTACCAACCATATCACGTGAACCAGTATCATCATATCAGAACCATATCCAGAATCAGAATCAAAATAGATAAGTATGCCAAAGGTTTTTCATATCCATATCATATCAAACCATGTGCTGAACATATTCATATCATTTCCATTTGTTCAAAAATAAATCCAAATAATTTTCATATCAAATGTACAAAAATTCATACACATCATATTCGCTCTTTTGCACATTTCAGAAACATGTCAAATATTGCTCATGTCTATATTATTCATGTCAAAAGCATTTCTTTTCTCTTTCATATATTTCTCATGACTGAATGCAAAACAGATACTGAGGTTGTTTTTCACCTTTTCTTTTTAAAACAGCATGCACATTTTTACAAATCAACCCCAGTTCATTTCTTTTTATGCAAATCTAGTATAGGAACCCCGCTTACCTGACTCATGGAGCGTATTATCTATGCCTTGAAATCGACCTCTATCAATCTCATTACCTATTCATAAAAATAAAATATATAAACTAGATATTAAAGACCAACGACACAATTTCGATCTAAAAATTAAGACCCAAATTCTAAACCATATTTCAGCAAATTTAACTCAATTCAAACAGTCATATAATCTTCTGGACAGCCCACATTTCAACTCGAAATACCATATACCAATTTCAATATTGACCTATACACCCACCAAACCAACGTCAAACTCAAATAATTAATAAATCAATAAATCAACCCCATTTCACCAGCCTATAACTCCAAGCAACCACCAGCAACTCAACCAAAACAACAATACACATTAAACTTTCTCTCCATTCACAACTCCACAAAAGAAAATCCAACACTTCTAAATATTAATCGACACCAAACAAGACTGACTACTATTTATTTATTTCCAAAGCAAAACCCAGCAAACCACATTTCATTCATCTTACACACATAACAGGTGACTAAGAAAGTTTACGACAAGATCTTACACCTAATGTTGTGTGGTGATCGGTGGAAAATGAGAGCGAAGCTATGCTGTCCAGTAATGAAAATAATTCCCTTGGTGACGAAAACAACAACAATGGATAGAAAATGTTTGAGGGAAAAGCAAAAGAAAATTTTGAAATACAAATAAAAATGTGAAGATTTGATATTCAAAGAGAGACGTACCCGTGAGTAAAGATTAAAATGTGAGGTCTCTTGAAGATGAAAATGCACGGCGTAGTAATGGGTTGTTGAGCGCGAAAGAGAATGTATGAGGATGAGATGTATCGGGTCCAACAGAGAACCAAAGTGTGAAAAGGGTTTACCTGAATGAATGGGTGATGAACAATGGTTGGGAGCAAACCACCAAAATTGCAATACTAAAGTAACACAAAAAGAAATATGCAGTCGAGAGAAAGAGAGAGTGCCGACTGTGAGGGTTGTAGTTCAGAGTCTAAGTGTTGAATGAAAGAGAGGGAGAGAGAGGGAAAAAAAATAGATACCTGTAGACAAAAGAATACCATGCGAGAGAGGAAGAGGAGAATAACTAACCACAAGGGAAGAATAATCTGCTGATGTAGAGAAAGTAGGATTAGAGGAACAGTTTTCAGTAAAAGCAGAGGAAAAGATATGGGGGAAACTGTCAGGGGGTGAGGAAGGAAATACCTACCCATACGATGTCGTTCAAGGGTTAAGGGACAGAGAAAAATAAAAATAAACAAGTGGTCTGGGCCACGTCATTGGGTCTCACAATCCTCCTCCCCTTACAAAAATTCCGTCCTCGGAATTTGCTACAAGCTATAAAAATTCTCATAGAACAAGTAAGGGTACTTAACTCGCATCTTTTTTTCAAATTCCCAAGACGATTCGTTAATAGCATGATTATTTCACGACACTTTAACCAAAGGGATAGTTCAAGTTCGTAACACTTGCTCTTTCTTGTCCAAAATCCGTACAGGTTCCTCGGTGTAGGTCATATTCTCTTGAATCTGAAGTGGCTCATGATCTATAACGTGGGTGGGGTCATGAATGTACTTTCTCAACATAGACACATGAAACACGTTATGCACTCTCGATAATGCTGGTGCTAATGCCACTGGTCCAATCTGCACCGATAAAGTATATCTTGGGCTCAGCTTACCCTTCTTTTCGAATCTCATAACTTCTTTCATTGGTGCTATCCTCAAAAATACTTTATCTCCAATCTCAAACTCTAACTGGTAGCGAAGTTTATTCGCATAACTCTTTTGTCGGCTTTGAGCTGCTTTCATTCTAGCCCGAATGGTATCTATCTTCTCTGTGGTCTGCTGAATAATCTCTAGCCCCAAAAGTTTCCTTTCACCTACTTCATCCCAATACAATGGAGATCTATATCTTCTGCTATACAAAACCTCATAAGGTGCCATCCTAATGCTAGCCTGGAAACTATTATTATAAGCAAACTCGACAAATGGTAAATGTCGCATCCAAGTTCCCTTAAAATCCATCACACATGCCCTCAACATGTCTTCTAAGATTTGAATAGTCCTTTCTGACTGTCCATCTGTCTGAGGGTGAAAAGCAGTACTGAAACTTAACTTAGTACCCATTGCCTCTTGTAAGCTTCGCCAGAACTTGGAAGTGAAACAAGGGTCTCTATCCGACACAATGGATACTGGTACCCCATGCAACCTCACTATCTCCCACACATACAGCTCAGCTAGTTTGTCCAGTTTATAAGAAACTTTGATAGGCACAAAACGAGCAGTCTTCATTAAGTGATCCACTATCACCCATATAGCATCTTGTTTGCTCAATGTCCTTGGTAGGCCTGTCACAAAGTCCATGGAGATATGCTCCCACTTCCACTCTAGAATCTGGAGTGGCTGTAATAATCCTACTGGTCTCTGATGCTCTGCCTTCACTTGTTGGCAAGTTCGGCACTGTTCCACAAAGAATGGTGTGATTCTTCAAGAACTACACTTTTCAGTTCATCATTAGCTGGCACGCACAATCTACCTCTAAACCTCAAAACTCCATCCTCGGAAACGCTAAAGTTAGATTTGTCCCTGTTCCCGATTTCTTCCACTAGCTTTACCAACCCTGAATCCACTTTCTGAGCAGCTTTGATTCTATCTATCAAGACTGGTTGAACTATCAAACTGGCCATGAAAGTACTTGTATTACTAGTGATGACCTCAATACTGGCTCTTTCTAAGTCCTTTAACAACCTATGTTAAGTGGTAAGAGCTGCAACTGTTGGTCCCATTGACTTCCTACTTAAGGTGTCGACTACAACATTAGCTTTGCCTGGGTGATAATTGATGGTGCAATCATAATCCTTGATCAACTCAAGCCATCTCCTATGCCTCATATTTAATTCCTTCTGGGTAAAGAAATATTTCAAACTCTTATGATTTGTATAGATTTCGCACTTTTCTCCATACAAATAGTGTCTCCAAATCTTAAGTGCAAAAGTGACTGCCGCAAGTTCCAGATCATGCGTGGGATAATTTTGCTCATGCACTTTCAGTTGGCATTAGGCGTATGCTATAACCTTCCCATGTTGCATCAATATGCACCCCAATCGAAGCCTTGATGCATCGCTATAAACTACAAATCCACCTCTAGCAGTGGGATCCGTTAACACTGGAGCTGTCACTAATCTCTGTTTCAACTCCTGGAAGCTTTCTTCACACTTGGTTGTCCATTCAAACTTATTATTTTTTCTGGTGAGAGCAGTGAGAGGAACTGCTATCCTGGAGAAACCATTAATAAATCGACGGTAATAACCTGCTAATCCCAACAAACTTCTAACCTCATGAACATTCTTTGGTGCTGACCAATTAACTACTGCTTCCACTTTTCTCGGGTCCACTGAAATGCCATCTTTCGAAACCACATGCCCCAGAAATGCGATTGAATCAAGCCAAAATTCACACTTCTTCAATTTAGCAAACAACTTTTTATCTCTGAGTGTCCCAAGTACCAGCTTCAAATGTTCTTCATGCTCAATCTTGCTTTTGGAGTATATCAATATATCATCAATAAAAACAACCACAAACTTATCCAAAAATTCATGGAACACCCTGTTCATCAAATCCATGAATACTGCTGGTGCATTAGTCAGGCCAAAAGGTATGGCCAAAAACTCATAATGACCATAACGGGTCCTGAAAGCCGTCTTAGCCACATCTTCTGCCCTAATCTTCAATTGATAGTAACCCGATCGAAGATCAATCTTTGAAAATACCTGAGCACCCTGGAGCTGATCAAACAAATCTTCTATACGGGGTAGCGGGTACTTATTCTTTATGGTTACCCGATTAAGTTCCCTGTAATCAATACACATTCTCATCATCCATCTTTCTTCTTCACAAAGAGAACTGGAGCTCCCCAAGGTGATACACTGGGCCTGATGAAACCCATGTCCAAAAAATCTTGTAACTGCTCCTTGAGTTCTACTAATTCAGAGGGTGCCATCTGGTAAGGTGCTTTCGAAAGGGGTGCTGTGCCTGGGGCTAATTCAATAGCAAACTCTACCTTCTGCTCGGGCGGAAGTCCAGATAAATCTTTTGGGAAAACCTCTGGATATTCACTCACAACAGGTATCTGCTCTAACCTCAACTCCTCTTTTGGTGCTTCTACTACGCAGGCTAAGAATCCCTGACAACCATCACGTAATAATTTTCCAACCTGCATGGCAGATATGATGGGTGGATGCAACCTCACTTTCAACCCTGTAAACCGAAATTCACTTTCTTTTTGGGGTCTAAAAACTACTTCTTTAAAACAATCAATACTGGTGTGGTAGGAAGCCAGCCAATCCATACCCAAAATCACATCAAACCCAATCATGTGAAACACTATTAAATCTGCTGGCATTAGTCTTCCCTCAATCGATAAAGGACAACCCGATAGAATCTCATCACAAACTACCGAATTTCCTGTTGGTGTCGCGACCACTAACTAGTGCTTCAACTTTTCGGTTTCTAAAGTGCAAAATCTAAAGTCATGGAAAACAAATGGATGTGTTGCTCCCAAGTTAAATAATACAATGGCATTATTAGAAAACAAAGAAAGGGTACCTGTGGTCACAATCAACATCATCCACGAACTAAATTTTCTAAGTCTTAACATCAACCAAAAAATTAATATCTTAGAACAAAACAAAGAAATCATACCAGTGATCACATCATTCCTATCCTCAACCTCTCCAAGTGTCAGAGTAAAAACCCGTGCAGGCGCAGTAGTACGCTGGATGTTGCCTCTCCCTGACCCTTCTATTCTGGGTGGTGGTGGCTTGTTGCTATCCAATTGCAATGGGCAGTCCCTGAGATAGTGACCTGGTTTGCCACAATGGAAGCATAGTCCCGCCTCCATCCTGCATACTTCGGCATGTACTCGGTTGCAAGTTCTACACTGATATGCTTGTTGGGTACCCTGAATTGGCCTCTTACTCATGCTACTACCTTCATTCCTCTTTTTCCATGATCCCTGGTCCATGCCAGAATGATACCCAGATGTGGTAGTCCTCTTCTTTTGATCATGCAAAGTTACGCTCCTTTGACGGCTTCGTTCAAAAACTGTGGCCTTATTTACCACCTCTGAAAAGTTTTGAATCTGGAAGCCCATTACTCGTTCATAAATTTTTTCATTCAGCCCTTGCTCAAATTTACGCGCCTTTTTTTCCTCATCAGGAATCAAATACGTAGCAAAACGGGATAACTCAGTAAACCTAGTTGCATATTGGTGTACAGTCATAGTTCCTTGTACCAAGGTGACGAATTCCATAGCCTTGTCCTCTCGAACCGAGCTTGGGAAGAAGCATTCAAGAAAAATTTGCATAAAATGTAGCCAATTGACTATTTTTTTCCCTTCCACTTCTTTAATAGTTCTTTCAGAAATCCTCCATCTTTTCGCCTCCCCAGTAGGCTTGAATGTGGCGTATGCCACCTTCTGTTCCTCTGTGCAGGTCAGTACCCGCAATATCTCCTCAATATCTTGAACCCAATCCTCCGCCAGGGTTGGTTTGCCTCTCCCATCAAATGAAGGGGGTGCATCCGATTGAATAGTTCTACGGTGCAGCCTTCTTCATTAAAATTGTGTTGGCGACCTGAGGGATTTTGCACGAGATCATCAATTAATTGATGAGCCGCTGCTCGTAGTACTTCGGAAGTACTCGGGTTTGCTTCCCTTTCATTCTCGTGTGTGTGCAAATCCGACATACTACGTTCTCGACGACGTGGTGGCATCCTGACAAAATAACTTGGATCTTTAATAATCGTTGTACGAATTTTAAAGTTTATGTAAACATAAATAATTAATGGTATCCACAAAACAAAACACATATATAATACCTTAAAGTTATAAAGGTACCTATAATGAAGAGAAAAGAAGTATACTCATAGCCTCGTAAAATCCTACGCATCAAAATCATTCCTAAAGTTTGCGAATTCTAAGACCACCAAAACCTACAATATTCTACCTTATAGTCCGTTCCACAATCACATCACATCTGAAAATGATTTCTTATGGTCTATCTATACTCCAAAAATCTCACATATGATAGTCTGCAGAACCTCTAACCTGGCTCTGATACCAAATGTAACACCCCGTACCTGGATGGGTCGGAGAATTACTACTTGTCACTTACAAACTTGTCTCCCAAAGTATCTAAAATCTCTAAAAATTTCATAAATAGCACACAGTCTCATATTTTTCAAATAAACATAATATAAACTCCACAAGTCATCATTACAAAATAACATTAACCAAGGGGGTCCACAATCTCCCAATAATCTCAATACAATAAACTTATACATCTTTAAGTCTCAAAAGATCCAAATAACATAAAGAACCTCTAATACTCAAGATAAACCATTCTACTAACAATGATATCCTTAGGTACTCGACTTTTTATCCATATCTAGTCAGACTTCAATTTCTATTCCTGAACCCCAGCTGGGCCATCAATATCATCTGAAAAATATTATGAAGATAAGGATGAGTTATCAACAACTCAGTAAGTAGAAAACATATACTAGTATGTAAACATGAGCCTTTTAGATAGTTCGGTATGTAAAATCAAAACATATTTTCGTATGCACATCTCAAAACATATTTCCAGAAAATTAGAGCGACTTTTCAATTTTTTCATATCCATAAGTCATTTTCAAATTCAAAAGCACTTTAACACAACATAACTGAACATCTTCATCTTATCATATCATATCGTATCGTATCGTATCATATCATATACCATGTTTAACTCCCGTGGTAGGGTTGTGCTATCCCTGGTGGCCAAACCAGGCAGATAATATTGTGAAACTTTCACTTTTTCAATCTCGGAGCCCCGAGTGTGCACACAGGAAAGAACACATAAAAGACCACTTTGTTTCCAAAGTGGGTGCACTCATATCATATCATATCATGTTGGTACCACCCATATCACGTAGTATCATCATATCAAAACCATATCCAGAATCAGAATCAAAACAGATAAGTATGCCAAAGGTTTTTCGTATCCATATCATATCAAACCTAGTTCTGAACATATTCATATCATTTCCATTTGTTAAAAAATAAATCCAAATCGTTTTCATATCAAATGTACAAAAATTCACAGACATCATATTCCCTCTTTTACACATTTCAGAAATATGTCAAATATTGTTCATGTCTACACTATTCATGTTGAAAGCATTTCTTTTCTCTTTGATACATTTCTCATGAGTGAATGCAAAACATATACTGAGGTTGTTTTTCACCTTTTCTTTTTAAAACAGCATGCACATTTTTACAAATCAACTCCAGTTCATTTCTTTTTATGCAAATCTAGCATAGGAACCCCTCTTACCTGACTCATGCAGCGTATTATTTATGCCTTGAAATCGACCTCTATTAGTCTCGTTACCTATTCATTAAAATAAAATATATAAACTAGATATTAAAGACCAACGACACAATTTCGATCTAAAAATTAAGACCCTGGATAGCCCACACTTCAACTCGAAATACCATATACCAATTTCAATATTGACCTATACACCCACCAAACCAATGTCAAACTCAAATAATTAATAAATCAATAAATCAACCCCATTTCACCAGCCCATAACTCCAAGCAACCACCAGCAACTCAACCAAAACAGCAATACACATTAAACTTTCTCTCCATTCACAACTCCACAAAAGAAAATCCAACACTTCTAAATTTTAATCGACACCAAACAGGACTGAAAATTTCGAGGAAGACTGACCCGTGAGTTGATATTCAAAGGGAGACTGACCCGTGAGTAAAGATTAAAATGTGAGGTCTCTTGAAGATGAAAATGCATGGCATAGTAATGGGCTGTTGAGCGCGAAAGAGAAAATGAATGAGGATGAGATGTATCGAATCCAACAGAGAACCAAAGTGTGAAAAGGGTTTACTTGAATGAATGGGTGATGAACAATGGTTGGGAGCGTACCACCAAAATTGCAATACTAAAGTAACACAAAAAGAAATCTGCAGTGGAGAGAAAGAGAGAGTGCCGACTGTGAGGGTTGTAGTTCAGAGTCTAAGTGTAGAATGAGAGAGAGGGAGAGAGAGGGAAAAACAAATAGATACCTGTAGACAAAAGAATACCATGTGAGAGAGGAAGAGGAGAATAACTAACCACAAGAGAAGAATAACCTGCCGATGTAGAGAAAGTAGGATTAGAGGAGCAGTTTTCAATAAAAACAGAGGAAAAGAAATGGGGGAAACCGTCAGGGGGTGGGGAAGGAAATACCTGCCCATACGATGTTGTTCAAGGGTTAAGGGGCAGAGAAAAATAAAAATAAACAAGTGGTCTGGGCCACATCACTGGGTCTCACAATTTGTGTACACTTTGCAATCCACTTGTATGCTAGTTGACTAGTGAACAAAAGGACCCCAGCACATATTTGAGACGTTTTAACTGCTTACCATATGGAAATAGCAAAGTTTTGAAATGTTTCCATTCCTTTCATGATATTTGCCACCTAATTCAGTTACTGTCCTATACTATGCAGTATTATTCGTTGACAGAATGTTTTACTGTTATGTACGATTTGATTACTTTTAGCTCAAAAGTGATTTTAGTCCATTAAGGAAAATGAAGGAAATATATTTTAAAATACATTATTGATTAGACTAAATTCATTGACGTTGGGAGACCAGATGATGGTCTTGGTTTGTTGTACTAGGGTGAAATTCGAGTGAGTGTGTGCAGAATGTATCTAGTTTTTGTGTTTTACATGTAAGGATAATGGTTTTTGCAATTGTCACTATATGCAAGATGCAATATATAATCATGTATGATTGGATAGGTTGGTGGACAAAACAGTTTCTGCAATTGCCATTGTATGAGATGTGTAATTATTTTTTATTGGCTAGGGTGGTGGAAGGTCCGCGGAGTTGGGGGTTTCCTTTGCTGATTCAGATGCCAAGTATATAGAGAGGGAAAGTATGCAAGAAGCAATGCACCTGGGAAATTTGGACATGAGGTATAAATGACTATGTACATGATCTGTTGGTATCTTTCTATTTTCTCATCAAGTACTGGTGTTTATATCTGCTATCATCACAAAAAAGATACTGGTCTTCTTAATTCAAGTGGGAGAATTTTTTACATAAACCAGGAGATAACGGTTTGTTAAATGCTTATACTTTGGCACTTGTTTTCTCATAGAAAATGGCAATGGTTATTAATCCAGATGCTTTGTAATCTGGGTTTTACTTTATTACTTACAGAATGTTTTAGGTAGTTGCAGTTCAAAACTTAGGTAGTTGCTTACAGAAAGTCTTGGTTTAAGATTATGTTTATAGGTTAGTAAATCTGTTTCATGTGGATTAACTTCTTTAACTTCTTTAAAGAAGTTAATCCACATTTATGATACTATAAAAAGATATCATAAGGATAATGATACTAGTGAAACGTTTCACTAGTAATTTTTTTTTTAATTTTTTAACAGATTATTTGAGTTGCTGCAAAAGGTCACTTGTCATCGAAAATATTTATTTGTGACCATTAATGTACATTGCAAATCTCTTTTAGAGTCGAAAATTTTCGATGGAAAGGAAATAAATATTTGTGACGATTACGTGATCGATGGAAATGTCTAATTGTGGAAAAGAATGATTGTTGCAATAAGTCTTTATGGTTCCCATAAGCTTTTTGCGTCGAAATAGATATTCGTTGGAAAATGATCTATTGGGCGATTTATATAGTATTTGTGGCGACAATTTATCACCGCAAAAACTTTTTCTCAACGATTTTCTATGATAATGGAATGCAGATTTCTGGAAAATTATTAGCTATTTGTGACTAACTTAATATAACCTACTATTTGCGATGATTTTCCTGGTTCGCTGATTTTTCGCAAAAAAAAGTAAACAATTCCAACAAACATGTGATGATTGAAAAATCGACGAGAATGGGTATTTCTAAGGATTTTCCATAATATTAGCGATGAAATTTGGCGCTAGAAAAAGTATTTTTTTTTACATGCTTATCTTCAACACCTGGCATTGGTGTCTCCATACAGGAAGAAAACAACCGTACGTACGTAATTAATTAGATTCTCGAACAACATGAGCTGCATGTCTTTTTGGTGCTTCAACGTACATACGTAGGTCTAATATTAAGAAATATTATTATTGTTTTAAAGTTGCACAAAGATATGGATCGTTGGTGTTAGGAACCTGCAGCGCATCATTTGAAGAAATTAGATTAAACGCACAGCTTCAATAATCGGTGCTATACGCAGCGTTTGGCATCATGAGAGAATTTCAGCTTGTTATTGTATTTTGTCTCTTTCTAATAGTTAGTTGTTAGATGTATACGTGTCAGTCTTTCATTTGTATGGTTTGTTATTCTGGATGAGTATATGAGAAGTGACTGAAGGGAGGGAGAGGCACTCTGGAACCTTTGTGAAGATTGGATTTGTGTATGGAGGTTGGAAACCCTCGAAGTTTTCCTTATCAATGCATATGAGTCTATGAGGCACTTTATCAAACACTTTCCTTGCGTTTCTTAATTCTTCTGCAATCAAACCATTACATTCCGCAGCTATCCCTATTACATCACAGCAGATTGAGTAGAAATTACAGAGGTTACAAGGAGGACCATAACAATTTGTATCTAGAGCCGACGATCCATGGAGGACAAACTATTTTTCGAGCAGCAACAAGAGGCCTTACAGCAGCGGGTAAACGCTAATGAAAAGAGTCTTCAAAGGTTTGATAACAGCTTTAACAACTTGATAGATATGATGCTTCATTGGGTGCTAAGGCAGAACAATATTACCAATCGGTACGATGTTATGGAAAAATTAGTGAGATTAAAGGTTAGGAAACGGAGGTCAGTAGTTGTTGAGTGTCCTGTTGGAAATGTCGCAATTAGTGAATCCGGCTCAAAAAAATTAGAAGAAGAGAAGGAAGCAGTTACATATTTAGTTAAACAAGCACATAAATCTGCAACGCCTAAGGAAAATGGAGCAAAGGATGAAGATGTAATCGTGGAGAAAGGAAAAGAAAAGGCAGCAGCGATGGGCGTCAATGAGTTTGTGGTGGCTCTTTCTGAGGATGACTCAAAGGGCTTTTCAGCTTCGTTCCATTTTGCAACAATGACCACGGATGTGGACGTGTGTGCTGTTGGCGACGTTCCAAAAGGTGACATTGAGAAAAAGGGTAGATACCAGGATTTGCTCAAAGAGAACAACGGGGTTGACGGCTTTTACATTTTCGTTGGCGGAAGCGCCTCTGTTTCCAAAGATCACGTTCAATTGTTGGATCTCAATGGGGTTGCCAAAGTCATGGTTGTTGGTGAAGATGGTGAAGACATGCTAGCTGAAGTTGATCGAATGGAAGTTATCGATATGACGAGAGTAATGGGTAAGAATTTTTTGACTCTTCTTTTACTTGATGTATTGCTGTTGAGGGGTGTGTTAGAGCCTTTTGATAGAGGACGGGAGACCTTTGATGTATCTCTTGCTTCTACTTGCTCAAAGATTCGAAGTGGGAGTAGAACTGTGTTTGAGAAAATGGTCCGTAGGTATGTGGAATTTTGGGATGCTTTTCATGGTCTGATTAAACCAGAGGGAGAATCTATAGAGTGGGATGGTGTGAGTTAGCATAAAAATCCGATGATCAGTCCAACTAATTCATTGTACAGCAGTGATAGCTTTGTATCTAATTGCAGTGAGTATTCGGATGTAAATTCATATGACAAGATTAATGGACAAGAAATTACAACGAATGATGGTCAAGAGAGTGGTAGGAGGGAAAGCAACTCAAAGGAAAGCAATAATGGCGTTCATAGGCAAGTTGATGCTTCCCAAGAAGCACTTCAAGTTCTTGATATGGTCCCGTGTGAACTACCTACTATTAGGTACTGTCGAGTGGATCGTTCATTTTATTCTCCTGATCTGGGAAGGGGGCAGTCACTGGGTGAGGGATTGGAGAGTTGGCATGGTTTTTATCAAAGCATTCGTCCAACTCAAATGGGGTTGTCTCTAAATATAGACAGTTTTTATCAAAGCATGGTGTTCGATTTTGGGGAGGAGACAAACCTGAGCAGTAAGAAGAATTCCGCTCATCGTTTGCTTGATATAGTGCCACTTAAAATGGTGTTTAAGCCCTTTGAGAGAGGAGGGGAAATAAAAATCGATCACTATTTGCCATTCCATAGAGAAGCTCCAACATTTGTTGAGCAGGCACCTGAACAAGAAATCCTTGTTACGGGAATTAAGGTTGTTGTTCTTCTCGCACCATACCAAAGGGGTGGTAAGATTGGTCTATTTGGTGGTGCTGGTGTAGGAAACTTGGTGCTTAGCATGAAATTACTAAAGATGGACTTGAAACCACAAGAACTTATCACTCCAAAATTCCTACGTAATGTGATGGTTATTGTCATGGCACTAGGTGGCTCTACACATGCTGTATTACACTTAATTTCTATTGCAAGGTCTGTTGGTTTGGAACTAACTCGTGATGATTTTCAAAAGGTCAGTGATGAGGTTCCATTTCTGGCAGATCTTAAGCCTTGTAGCAAATATGTCATGGAGGATGTACACAAGATTGGAGGAACACCCGTTGTCCTTCGTTACCTTGTGGAGCACTGGCTTCTAGATGGGAAAAATATGATTGTCACTGGAAAAGAAGGGCTATATTTCTCTGATCTTGCACTTATAATTGAAGGAGAAGAATCCATGTTTGCAGCTATCTCAAAGGATCCTCTCAGCTTTAAGGGCAATGTAGTTCATGGTTGCGCCACCGCTATTGACCTTGTGGACAAGGGTCTTTTGAGGGGGAGAGGAGTTCTAGCTACTGCTTCAATACATGGGAAAAATATAAACTTAGCAAATCTTTGTAGAAATCTTAGTAAAGTGTATATTGGCAATGGAAAAGAGGAATTGGTCTCAGCTGTCAAAAAGGGTGTCTTTGTTAAAATTGAGAGTGAATTTGACTTGAAGAATATTGTAGCAGCTGCAAGAGTAGTGGACAAGAAGGTTGATATTTCACTTTGGATCAACTCAGACGTGGACCTCAGGTCCATTCCTTATGTTGCTATTGGGAATAAAAACTCTAAATTTGGCATTAGAAATGAGAAGCTGCCATGGTTCTTGGATGCCGTGAAGACACTTCCTAATGAGCTAAAACTTGTGGGAGCACCTTGCCATCTTGGATCTACCATTACTAAGGTGGACATATTTAGAGATGCAGTTGTTATTATGGTAAACTACAATGATGAAATGGGTTGGTCTTTCGGCACAAGAAAGTAGTTGAGAAGCTTCTAGGCCTTTACACACACCTTGAGGACAATGTTCTTTTAAGGGGAGGAGATTGTTAGGAACCTACAGCGCACCATTTGAAGAAATTAGATTAAACGCACAGCTTCAATAATCGGTGCTATACGCAGCGTTTGGCATCATGAGAGAATTTCAGCTTGTTATTGTATTTTGTCTCTTTCTAATAGTTAGTTGTTAGATGTATACGTGTCAGTCTTTCATTTGTATGGTTTGTTATTCTGCATGAGTATATGAGAAGCGACTGAAGGGAGGGAGAGGCACTTTGGAACCTTTGTGAAGATTGGATTTGTGTATGGAGGTTGGAAACCCTCGAAGTTTTCCTTATCAATGCATATGAGTCTATGAGGCTCTTTATCAAACACTTTTCCTACGTTTATTAATTCTTCTGCAATCAAACCATTACATTCCGCAGCTATCCCTATTACATCACAGCAGATTGAGTAGAAATTACAGAGGTCACAAGGAGGACCATAACAGTTGGTTGCTTTTAATTAGGAGTTGCTCACTACTACTTGGTCAAAGTGGGTGCACTCTAACGTTGATCCTAAAATAACCAAAGTATTCTTCCAAGTGATTTCTCCAACCCATTTCAAGTAATTAATTAGCCTTGATCTTCTACAACTCAACCCGCTTTATATATAGTAATATATTTTGAATTTTGAGTTTTGGAATGTAAAAAAGTAATTTTATCAATCTAATAATTCTTTTAGGTAAAAATATTTGAAAAATTTATAGAAGAATAATGACATGAGTCTTAAGGTGTGTACTGATCACTTTGAAAAAAAGTGTAATCTATCGAAGTATTTATAAAAACTGAAAATTCAATTTTTTAAAAATATATATCAAATTGAGATTTTTCGTGTAAAGCACCTATGAAGTTCGAACTGTATAGGAGATGTATTCGAAAACCGTCATAGAAACTTTTACTAAACAGTAAACAATTTTTATTTTTTTTTTGAAAAAATCTACTTATTATCTCTACGCAATACATGAGTACCACACATGGTTTTCTATTTTTTTTTTCCTTTCTTAAATGTATGGTGTATGGATGTTGAATAGAAGAACTTAATTAGTTTAGGAGAAACAAAACAAAACAAAATAAATATATATGTATAATATGAGCATAAATATGAGTGACTTCTTGGAGCGACTTCTTGGAACGACTTCTTCGTTCAAGTGAGAGTAATCACAATCTTTGGAACTTCCAGTTCCAATATCCATTCCAAGGTTGGCTTTGCAGTTTAGATCATCGGCGTCCAGGGTGCTTCTCGGCAACCTTGCCCCTCCGATGGCAACCCCGTAGGCAGGGCTGGAACGTCCTTTAGGCAGTGTAGTGACTTATGCCCAGATGTTGAACAAGAAGGCAGAAATGTCATCTTTTAAAATTCTGATGCGATCTCCAGTAGAGATTAACGGAGAATTGGGCTTTATTTTTTCAGAACATGAAATGACAAAGGCAGCGGAGGAATTTCCTTTTGCTTTGGTTATGAAGTTTATGAGGGTCCGGCCATCTATTGATACCATCCGATTGTCTGTTGTTAAAACTTGGGGTTTGCAGGATATACCAACAATTAGTTTTATGGACGATTATCATGTTCTGATTCAGATGCGAAATGAACGTGATTTTGTACATGGTTGGGCACGTGAAGGAAGAACAATGGCAGGGATCAATTTTTGGTTATTCAAATGGTCAAAAGATTTTGATGTGAATAAAGAATCATCTTTCGCTCCACAATGGATATATTTACCTGGTTTACCGATGCACCTGTATAGAGTGGATTTCTTGCAAATATTGGCGACCCGTTTTGGTCGATATCTTGGAACGAACAATGCAACTGTTTATCGTACGAGAGCCTTAGGGGCACGGATCTGTGTTGAGGTAGATCTGTCCGAGGAACCTGTGAAAGGTTTCCCTATAGTTTTGGCTCCAAATAATTGTATTTGGCAGGAAGAAAAGTATGACAAAATGGGTTTTTATTGTTCCAAATGTTTCCGCCGAGGGCATACTTCAGTGGTCTGTAGAGTTGGCCAAAAGCAAGATGATGGCAAACAGAATGAAAAAATGAAATGGAAGCCAAAGATTAATCAAGAAGCTTTACAAGGAGCCGATGTGATGAATGGACGGGCAAAGGAAGTGGAAAATAACGCAGGTTCGAATAACACTAATGTGGTGAGTGAAAGAAATGTTCTAGTGGTTCTTGAAGAGGCTGGGGTGGAAGATCAAGAAAATGTGAAACAACCTGTGGATGTTGTGGTGTCATCGCAGTTGCTTCTTTCAAACGCTAATGATGTAATACTGGAAGGAACAGTGGGTTGGAAGGAACAGGCATCAGAGGGGGAAAAGTTGGCATGTCCTTTGACAATGCAGATTCTTAATAAAGAGAGTAGTCCGGAGGGTACGGTAGCTGTGCAGGAAACTGAAACTGAAACTGGAGAAAAAAAAGAGGAAGCTGGAAGGGATAAGCTGTTGTTTTCTGCTCAGAATGTGGGGGGTGATATAACAGAGAGTAGCAATGAGGAATGTGAGGAAGTGTGGTGTGATGAAAGGAGTCCTTCTGATGGTGAACTGTTTAAACAAAAGAATGTCATATCTAAGACAGTTGAAGATGAGAACACCGGGTTAAATCAAGAGGAAATGGCATCAGGTTGTGAGTCGGATAGTGAGGAAGGGGAAAAACCATCGACAATGGGAAAAGAAAAAATGAATGAGTCAGATATCGAACACCGTTCGCTAACTGGAAAATCTAAAATGACCAAGATGACATCGGTAAGGAAATCTAAAAGGGTTCTTACTCGTTCTCAAAAAGAAAGTTGATGAATGAGACTATTTTTTTCTAGAATATTAGAGGATTGCGTAAGTCTCGAGGTAGGTTGAAAAAGATTCTTGCTAAATCTCATGTCACACTGTGTGCCATTTCAGATCCCTTTGCAGCTGAGAGTCAGATGAATGCACTAGGGAATTTCTTGCAATATAATTATTCTGTTTCAAATGAAGGACAAGGGGGTAAGCTGTGGTTGTATTGGCAGGAGCCGAATGATTTTGAGGTTATTTTGTGCACATCCCAAATGGTTTCTGGATGGTTGGACATGGTTGGCCACCGAATCATGATTACGTATCTCTACGCCAAATGTAATTATGTTGAAAGAAGGGAGCTATGGTAGTAACTGGAAGCAACAGCGATCCAAGCGGAACACATACCATGGCTGGTGTTGGGAGATTTTAATATGATTCGTATAGACTCGGAGAGGATTGGTGGTAATCCAAGACCAATCATTCCTATGTCAGAGTTCAATGAATGTTTAGATCATTGTGGTTTATTTCATCTAGTAAGCTCTGGCCAACGGATGTCATGGTGTAATGGCCATGCAGGGGTTTCTAGAAGCTGGGCAAAGCTTGACAGGGTGCTAATAAATAATTCTTTCTTGACAAACTTTGGGTCAGCTCAGTATAAATATTTGATGCGGAAATGCTCTGACCACTGTCCAATGATGGTTTATCTAGAGGTACCGTTTACACCTTATGATCTTGCACCTTTCCGGTTCCTGAATATTTGGAGCTCGCATGAGTCCTTCTCATTTGTAAAGGATGTGAGGTGCAAGCAAGATACGGCATCGGGCCTTCAAAAACTTTCCCTTCGGCTTAAAAGAACCAAGGTGGCATTACGTGTGTGGAATAAAACTGTCTTCGGAAGAGTGGAAGATCATATAAGGGGTTTGGAGGAAAGATTGGAATTTCTAGAAAATCACTTACAAAATGCATTCTCTGAGGAAGTTGAAGCTCGGTTTTTGGTTACAAAAAACGAGCTCCACATTTGGGAAAAATGGGAAGCTGACCGTTTGGGACAGTTGGCAAAAAAAAGATGGATGTCAGAAGGAGACCAAAACACAAGTTTCTTCCACTCGGTTATCAAACAAAGAAGGAAAAAGGGCTAGATCACTAGGATGGTGCTTGACAACGGAAGAATAATAGAAGGGGCTGAATCAATTCATTCTGAAGCTGCTGAATTTTTTCAGCGTTTTCTTTTGGAGAACTCGAATGTGGAGGATTGTGATGTCTTGGATTTGATTCAGAGTATTATTTTTGAGGAAGAGAATTCGTCAATTTGTGCCGAACCATCAGAGGAAGAAGTCAAGCAAGCAGTTTTTTCGATTCCAAAAGATAGTAGCCACGGTCCGGATGGGTTTGGATCCAAGTTTTACATGTCGTGTTGGGAGGTTGTGAAGCATGATGTCATTGAGGCAGCTAGAGAATTTTTCAGAGGTATATCTTTATCCAGGTTTTATTCATCTTCTTTCATTGTTTTAATTCCAAAAGTGCCTGATCCCTCAAGTTTTGACAAGTTTAGACCAATTAGTTTGTGTTCGGTGGCATATAAAATTTTTTCAAAGATTATTGTATCAAGATTGACTAAGGTTATAGATAAGATAGTTTCACACGAACAAGGAGCTTTCATTCCGGTGCATAGTATTTTTGATAATATTACTCTTGCACAAGAAATGGTGCACTCGTTGCATAAGAAAAGGGTCGGGGGCAATGTGATGTTAAACTTGATATGGCAAAGGCCTATGACAGGGTGAACTGGGGTTTTTTATGGAAGGTCTTTAAGGCCTTCGGTTTCTCTAATAATGTTTGCAGATTACTTCAAAATTGTGTAGGGAATCCGTGGTTTTCTGTTATGATGAATGTGGCTTTCATTGGTTATTTTAAATCAGCTCCGGGCTTACGCCAAGGTGACCCTCTGTCACCTTTGCTATTCATTATTATGGAGGAGGTATTGACGAGATTACTTAGAAAAAATTTTGAGCAAGGGAGAATTGGTAAATTTCATCATCCGGTGGGTGCTCCTATGGCGAGTCATTTGCTATATGCAGATGATATCCTTATTTTTGCGAATGGTGACAAGCGTTCCATGAAAAATCTTGTGAAGACTCTTGAAATCTATGAGAAGTGGTCGGGTCAAGTTATTAGCAAAGAAAAATCTGCGATATTTTTGTCAAAACA
Source organism: Pterocarya stenoptera (assembly GCA_003123785.1). Classification (NCBI taxonomy): domain Eukaryota; kingdom Viridiplantae; phylum Streptophyta; class Magnoliopsida; order Fagales; family Juglandaceae; genus Pterocarya; species Pterocarya stenoptera. Next base: position 179,374 of record QEOT01001705.1, on the reverse strand, counting down.
TATTTCAACAAATCGGAAAAGGGGTTTGTTGAGGCTTAGGGGGTTTAAAGAAGGGAAGTTTCGTGTTACTTATTTGGGGGCTCCTCTAGTAGTTGGAAGGTTGACGGCTAGAGTGGTGGATCCTTTTGTCGAAAAAATACGGAAGAAAATAGCAGGATGGAAAGGCAAGCTTCTGTCGCAGGGAGGAAGAATAATTTTATTAAGACATGTTTTATCAAGCATGTTGATTCATTTAATGTCTGTGATTAATATTCCTTTAGTAACCATGTCCCGCATTAATTCTCTGTTGGCAAACTTTTCTGGGGCGAGTCGGATAGTAAGCGAAAGTTTCATTGGAAAGCTTGGGGGAAAATATGTAAGCCCCTTTCGGAAGGAGAAATGGGTTTGAGAGAGCTTAAACATGTACATAAATCATTACAGATGAAATTTGCTTATAGGATGTTAATGGGTAACAGTTTGTGGACTGAGTTCTTCAGGGCTAAATATTTTCGTAACAAACATATTTCTGAATTTGTTGAGAGGCCTACTGATACACGATTTTGGAAATCGATTAAGTTATGCCTTCCGGAAGTATTGGACAATGTTAAAGTAACGGTGAGAGGTGGAAATGCATCATTCTGGTTTAATAAATGGCTTGCTACGGGGAATTTATCTGTGAGGGCTGATGTAGTGGTTAATTCTACATTATGTATTAAGGATTGTTGGATTAATAACTCTTGGAACACTGATATGTTATTAGAGCTAGTTGGTGAGGAAATAACTGCCTAAATAGTATTAAACGTAAAGGCTGGAAAAAATGGAAGGGATGTGTTTGTATGGAAGCCAGCACTAGATGGTATTTTCTCTATAGGATCGGCATGGGAGATGGTAAGGAGTAGAGGGCTGATTACGTTGCATCATGAATGGTTTTGGCATAGTCGGATGCCAAAACGTATTTCTGTTTGTTTATGGAAAGTGTGGAATAAATGTCTACCTGTGGATGAAAGAGTGCAGACCAGGGGTATTTATTTAGCTTCAGCTTGTGATTGTTGTGAACGTAGAGCCCCTGAAACAGCAGACCACATTTTATCTTTAGGAGAGATGGCCTCGGGTGTTTGGTGTCGTGCAAGTATGGTGATGGGAATCCCATTTATGAAGCATTGGACGTGGAAAACCAGAATTATGATATGGTTTTATTATGCAAAGAAATCTTCCGTTAAAGGTACTGTAATTGGTTTAATCCCCTGCCTCATTACATGGTGTTTATGGAGAAGAAGGTGTAAGGCTAGAATGGAAGGAATGCAGGAAAATGAGGAGAAAATATGGAGAGATGTTCGGTATTGGATTAAGTTTTTGGCTAAGAATCTTAGTCAATCCGAAAGCTATCAAGACAAGATTTTAAAATATTAGAAGAATTTCATGTAGAACGTCCAAGTTTGAGACAGAGAGCTGCAAAAATAATCACTTGGACTAGACCTCCTGCGGGTTTGGTGAAATTAAATTCTGATGGGAGCTGCCGTGGAAATCCAAGTAATTCAAGTGGTGGGGGCATTGTTCGTGACAACAATGGGGTGGTAATGGCGGCATTTTCAGCTTCTTTTGGAAATGGAACGAATAATGGGGCAGAATTAAAAGCTATGTTAGCTGGTATTCGTCTTTGCAAACAATTCAGATTTTTTAATCTCATTATTGAGACTGACTCTCGTATTGTGGTAGATTGGTTCTGGAAAGGGGGTTGTACATTATGATACCTTTGGGATTATTGGGAAGAGTTAAAGGGGGAGCTTCAGGTGTGCAACTTTGTGGTAATCCATCAATATAGGGAAGCTAATAGTGCGGCTGATTTTTTCGTTAGAGAAGGCGAGTTGGGTAAGAATATTATTTATGAAGGGCATCTTGGCTTACCACGACATCTAAAAGGTATTACAGGGGTTGAAAAAATGGGTATCTCTTATTTTCAAGTATGATTGCATTTTTGGTTTACTGGTTGGTTTCCTTGTTGTGTTTTTTTTTTATTATTTTGTGTTGGGTTGGGTTTGTAATTTTTTCGTGCTTTGGTTTTGTTTGGTTTGATTGGTGGGAGAAATTGTAATCTCCCAGACATCTGACTAGTAATCTCCAAGGCATGTAGTTGTAACCAAGGTATTCTTCTGCCATAAGTGAGGGTTGATTAATAAACTTGGGACGGGGCTACTAATGGACATGTGGCTACTGGCTCTTTAAAAAAAAAAAAGAAAACAAAATAAATATAAATATAATGTGTGGTGTGTGGATGATAACAACAAAATTCTAATTTTTTGTGGTCATGTTGAATTCAACAGTGGCAAAGTCTGGAATTCGTCTAAGTCCACAACGTGCCATGAAGAAAACGAACCCTTGAGGAGTTCGATATATCCAAAGGGTCCTCCACTAGCAGTAGCTGTTGTAAAGAGTGTGTTGAAGAAAATCTCAACTCTTGTCACATTGCTCGACGTGACTACATTATCTCAATTGAGAAAAGATGGACACCCATCCATTTATGGCTTTGGAGGGAAAAGAGGGAACAATTGTAGTCATTGGTGGCTTCTTGGTGTACCTGATACATGGAATCAACTCTTATACGCAACTCTTATCACTCCAAGAAATTCAGAAAATAATTAGAACTTTTTAACCAATATTATAAACTATATTGGTAATACGCATACTATTCTCTGTGCATGTTTGGTGAAAATCGTAAACTTCGAATACTATTTCTCTGGTAAATGAAGAAGATAAGTAAAAATAGAATTTAAAAAATACTTATATATATTCAAATGAATGTTATAGATGGTGAGAGAGCCTATTTATAAAAAAAGAGACATAGTTAAATTAGTACTGTTCATCCGGGTTTCGGCCTTGGAACCCGGGCAGAAACCCAGATGAAACCTAAATTCCGAGTTGAGCCGGGTTTTTTTTTTTTTTTTTTAACCTGGGTTGATATAAATGTATACAGGATTCAATATGGAGTGACATGAATGCATAGTTGTTCCCTATGGCTGAAACGAGATTTTATTAGATGTCCAACCCTCCAGAGGTTTTTATTGTCTACCAGTCTCTGGGGAATCGAAGAGAGGAGAAGATCCAATTAGTTGAAGTTGTTAAATAGGCAAATCTGAGTTAGTACTTAGGAGTTAGGGCCACAATAAAGTGAATATAGAAGAAACTCTTGTGTGTATGTTGTAGATCTCAATTATTCAGGATCACACACTCCAGACTTTTAGCATGTATGGCGGCCTTTTGAGTTTGTGTTAGCTCAAAAAAAATAACTTACAGGCCAACAATTTCCAAATCAAGGAGAGAAAAACAAGCCGAAAAGGAACCAAAAAAATGTTAAAAAAAAAAAAAAGGATTTCGGGTTTAAAATCTGGTACCTGAACCGGGTGTACCTGGATTTTGCAACCTGGGTTTCGTCCGGGAACCGGAATCCTGTTTCCTGGGTTCTGGACCGGGCTGGGACAAAATCCAGTCTGGATGAATAGTCCTAAGTACAAATGAAACTTAAGGAAAGAATTAGAACCGACTTTCTTCTTTAAATTGAAGGAAAAAATGTTCGAAGATCAATCCACTAAGCCCAACCCAGTTAGTTGTGAGTGAAATTCATACGATCAAAATCTCTTGCACAAGCCCAACCTTTAGGGCTATAATCAAGTTGAGCCAAAAGTTTTGACTCGACTCAAAATACTTGCGCTCGAGATTTTTTATTTATTCTTTGTTCGAGCTCTATTCGGTAAGCTAAACTCTCAACTCAAGCTCAAATTGTTTATTTTTTTTAAAATTTTTTGAATAAGATTTAATAATTAATAAATTAGATAAATAAAAAAATAAAAAATTTAATATTGAATTTGTACAACTAACAAGTAGAACCTCTATTGAATTATAGCATTTTAAAAATTTATAAATAATTAATATCTAACTAGTTGAAATTTATCCATAATAACAATATATTATATACCTACATATATTATTAATACATACACATAATATGATAGCATATATTTATTTCATATGTGGTTCTCACATACTAGTATATAAAATTATTAAGTCTTATTGACTAATTATTGTACAATTATAAATATAACTATGAAGTATATTCAATATATAGACATAATTAATTATGTTACATATTATATATTTAATTATAAAAATGCTGTGCTTATATTATTAGCTAATACATATATATATGTATGTATATATACATAGGTGTATGTATATATTTATCAATATATGAATGATCTTTAATCGAGTCTAGCTAACGAGTCAACTTGAGCATAAACAAGCAGGCCTTAACGAGTTGTAGCCAAGTTGAGAAAAGTTTTATCGAGTATTTGTCATTTATTAATCGAGCGGGTGTATGGAGTTGGAGAGTACATGTCCTTGTTCTGTTTTGGCTTGGAAGAAGTAGTTTTGGTAGGAGTTAATTTTTGAGGGCATAATTTTGTGCAGGTGGCAAATTATCAGAGTGCGCAGTAGGAGTGTGATATTTTTGGTTGTAATTACGAGTTCAAACTTTGTGCTGATTTTGAGGAATTAGTGGTGACTTGAAATTTTGATAAGATACTTGTAATTAGAGATTAATCATTTGTTTATGCTTGTTGATGGTTAACTTTTGAAGTGGCTAATAGGGTACCAACTTGTAGAATACAATGAAAGTTTGGAAGATAAGGCATAAGAGTCAATTGAGGTTAGCACAGTTTATGGTGTGAAGATAATAATCATTGGAAATTTACTGGATGTTGTATTAAGGTTCTTGTGGAAAATGAGATTTTGGAGCTCTAGGAGTACTAGACATGAGGTGCCACTGGAAGACTAATGCGAGTATAATGGAATCGCCTATGGGAGTAGACTTGAGAGAGCATTACTCATGCTTGTTTGGGAGTTTTTGATGGTATGATTTTCTTAAGCGTGTTCTGAGTTGTATCTTGTGACTGCCTTAGCGTTAATGTTGGACCTTGCAAATTTCGAGGACGAAATTTTATTTAGGGGGAGGATGTGACACCCCGTATTTTAGTGTATTTTTAATTGAATGAGTATTTTAATAAAATCAAATATTGGTTCTCTTGTTTTGAAATTATAAGAGTTTTGTTATATTATTTTATAATATTTTTTTTAAATTGTGAAATTATTTTTAATGTGCTTTCTTAATATTAATTATTGTTTTGCATTTAAATTGTTCTTTAATTTATATTAGTTTGTGTATGGGATTTAAAATTATTGTGTTGAATTTTTATTATTTTAGTTTATTTAGTCACTGTGTTTAAATTAGTTTTATTTAAATCACCGTTTTGAAATAATTTTCGTTGGATCATTTTGTGACCCAAGTTATGAGGATTGGACCTCATTTCTTTCCTTCACTTTTTCTTTTTCCTCTTTTTCTTTCCTTTACTTTCTTTTTCTCCTGCTTTTTTCCCTGCCTTTTCTCCCAGCCCGCTTGACGCTCCCTCCCTTATCTTTCCGTCCGTTTCCTTTGACAGCCCCTAGTGCCGCCGTGTGCCGCCCATTGCCGACACCGCCCCTCCCAATCTTCTCCCCACCGGCCGGCGACCTCACACCTCCATTCTCAGCCCCTCCCGCGCCGCCGTTTGTCCAGACGCACCTCCTAAAGCCGCACGACCTTTTGGTGCCTCAGCGCTTGCGTCGCTCCACCTCTGGCTACCATTTCTTCACCACTTCATCCTCGACCTCCTAGCAACCTAAAGCATCCATCCCCAGCTTCGATCTGTCACCGTTGAAGCCCAGCCAACCCCCCTTCCGATTTGATCATTTCGACCTCCAAACGCCTCTCACGTAGCCACCCACAGCCAACCACCACCACCACTAGCTTCACCACATCTCTAAGCCCTAATCTTGTAAACTCAAGTCTTCGTTTGACCTCGTTCAAAATTCACTATTTTTGACCCACGGCCACAGTGCATTTTGCTCTATCCAGTTGCTATGTTGCCACTTCTTGCACCTCCGTGATCCTTCAAAAATTATAATATAGCGCTGTAAGTATTTTCCCAAATAACTTTTGAGAGTTAAATGTATTTTTGCACTAACTCATTTACTGTGAATTGGTTGGATTGGAGGATAAAGTTGTGTGATTGAATTGGGCTGTGTTTTGTTGGTGGTTGGATATTTGTGTCGTGTATTGTACAATTAATGTTTGCACGCATGTTCATGTTTGTAAATAAAAACTGGGTTTTCACATAATTGCATACATGTTCATGTGTATATTTAAAAATTGGATTTTCATGTGAGAGAAAGGAAAAGAGACTGTAGGGATAGGTAAGTAGGGATGGTGGTAGAGTCCTGCCTGTGATTCTCGCCTACGGTGCATGCGGTAGGGATGGTGGTTGTGTCTTGCCTGTGATTCCTACCTACGGTGCATGCGGTAGGGATGGTGGTATAGTCTCGCCTGTGATTCCCTCCTACAGTGCTCTGATAGGTATCCTTGTGTTGAAAGGAACTGTAGGGATGGTGGTAGAGTCCCGCCTGTGATTTTCCGCCTACGGTAGACGCAATAGGGATGGTGGTAAGCGGGGATGGTGGTTGTGTCCCGCCTGTAATTCCCGCCTACAGTGCACGCGGTAGGGATGGTGGTAAGCAGGGATGGTAGTATAGTCCTGCCTGCGATTCCCGCCTACAGTGTCAGATAAATGGTTGGATTTTGTGTGAATCATGTTCTGAGAAAATGATGGACTATTATTTTGGGGCCAAAATGGGATTTTGGCGTATGTTGGAAAAATATTCTTTTTGGAAAAAAAAAAGATGTTTTGAGGCTAAGGCATATTTCATCATATGCATACTTGATGGTTGGTCGCATTAATGCTTTTCTATCTCGTGGATTATTTGGATTATTACTTACCTACGGTACCGTTTTATGGTATCATAGATTTTGATGTAGATAAAGACGTTGAGCCTTAGGGATTGGCTCCGCGAAGGGACTGACATGTGGTTGTTTTTGGATTATGGATTTTGTTTCCCACTCATGTATGTAGTTGGTTTGTATTATATTTTTAAGCTGATAACTGTATAACTTTTTAAATGCATTTTATTTGATAATCTGTATTTAAAATTCTGGTACCTAGTCGACTTATTTAAACTATCCACTGCGTTTTGTTATGCACATTTTGCATGTTGCACACACTTGAGCACTTATCGTTGGAATGTGTGACCCGTGTTGTCATCATCCAGACGTCACGATTCTCGTGTTTCTGTATATGGGAGTCGGGGCGTCAAATGCAAGCTCTACGCACTTTATTTAAAAAAAAAAGTAGAGTCTACTATTTAAACAAATATTTTTTCTTGTAAATCTTAGATTTAGAGCCTGTTTGAAAGCTCAAAAAGTGCTTTTAACTGTTTAAAAGCTCTTTTAAAGAAAAAATGATATGTTTGAAAAATTTATAAAAAGTGCTTTAATCACCTACAAAAGCTGAAAGTCTACTTTTTAAAAAAGCACCAAATTGAAGCTTTTATCAAAAAGCTCCTGCAGATAACTGTATATTTAAAAAAAAAAAATATAACTAACTTAAAAAATACTTTAGATATATGTTTAACAAATAGTAAACAACTTTTAAAGTATAGAGCTTATTATTTAAGTTATAAGCTATAAGTCTTAAAGTTATAAGCTATATTTTCTACCACAATCCCAAACATGCACTTAACCACTTTTTTCAAATGGAGTATGCGGGTCTAGCACACTCTAAGACTGCAAATATCATTTATCTTTACTTAAAAATCTTTACTTTTTAGCAATCCTAACTTTTCCTCGATTATCCTGTTCTCATGTTACCAAAAATATAAAAACTCCTGTTAAGGGCACCAACCATTTCGATTATAATTTTTTGTTGTTTGATGTATATTATTTTGATTGGAATACAATTTAGATTAGAAGATATTGTATTTATGTACTTCCTTATTTAACTTAGGACTGTTCATCCGGGTCGGATTTTTTCTTGGCCCAATCCAAAACCCGAAAAATCGGATTCAGGTTCTGGGTTTCGGCCCGGAACAAATACAGGCTAGAATCCGATTGCAAAACCCGGGTACACCTGGTCCGGCTACCGAATTTTAAACCCGGTATGAAGTTTGTTTTTTCAGTTTGAATGTTTTGATTTTTTTTTTTGTTCCTTTCTTTGTGGGGCATTGTCAACTTGTCCATCTCTCCTTGCTCTGGAAATTGTCGGCCTGTAAGTTTTTTCTTTTGAGCTAACACAAACTCAAAACGCCTCCATACATGCTAAAAGTCTAGAATGTGTGATCCTGAATAATTGAGATCTACAGCATACACATAGGAGTTTCTTCTCTATTCTCTTTATTGTGGCCCTACCTCCTAAGTACTAACTCTGATCTGCCTATTAATTTAACAACTTCAACTACTTGGATCTTCTCCTCTCTTTGGTTCCCCATAGACTGGTAGAAAATAAAAACCTCTGGGAGGGCCGGACATCTAATAAAATCTCTTTTCAACCATAGGGAACAACTATGCATTCATGTCACTCCGTATTGAATCCTGTATACATTTATATCAAACCGGGTTTCCAAAAAAAAAAAAAAAATCAGGTTCAACCCAGATTCATCTAGGTTCCAACCCGAGTTTGAAACCTGAGTTTTGGTCTAGGTATACTCGGGTTCCCAGGCCGGAACCCAGACCAAAACGTGGAGAGAGCACCTTTTTTCTCGAGAGTGTAGTTTGTTTGGGGCACTGAAACATGCAACATGCTGCATGTGAGACATTTCCATTGATTGAGGGTTAGAGAGTCCCTTACTAACAATATTCTCTTCCCCTTAAACCTCCTCAAGAAATCCCGACCGTTGAATCTACATGCATATGTACCGGACATGCAAAAAATGATCATTCATATAAATTAAGATGGACGTTACGCACGGCCTGCAGTTAGGACATGACTAGATCATGGACACAAGATGCAAGTTTGTGATGGAATTATGTACATATTATTAATGCATGCATATATGGGTAGCGACTGACTTTGGCAATTTACAACAGTGAGGCTTCCATCTGTATTTGAGATAATCAATATCAGGTCGCTCATTTTTCTGGTAGTCAAATTCTTTCATAATGAAGGGGTAGGATGTTGAGATGTACACAAGATAGGAATCATCATGAACCCATCTTCCTCGGAAGAAATCACACCTGCGCGTTTGTAAATAATGATCATCATGACCTATTAATATACTCAATTGCTTTGTTTTGGAATTGCATTGGCGAATGCCTGTGTCGACGTTGTGTTTCGTGGGCCTGGGCAAATCCACGTGGTCAGTGCCGGGATGAGAAGAATTTGGGGCCCTGGCTGTGTTCTGATGTGGCTGTACGGTGGCGGTTCGTACGCCCATGGTGGAGAATAGAAAATAAATGCAATAAAAGAGGTGGATACCAAGATTTACGTGGTTCGGCAATATGCCTACGTCCACAGGGGTTTTGGGGAGGAAAGTCTCAATTATAATATATCTGTTCACAATCACTCATGGAACCTCATATCTCACTGTACAGAGGAAATTGGAGCTCTTCCTTAATATATTTCCCTCGCTTCCTGATCTCTATTGATTTGGCAGTTCTCTATTTTCTATTCTTCAGTGTTCAATCTTAGTTCGTAACAGTCTCTCCGTCCTTGATCAGTTATCCATCTTCTTTTAGTTCTCCCTCCGTCCCTTTTTCTCTCCATCCCCCCTTAAGTTGTCTGGGCCTCTCCTTTTTATACATTTGTCTGACCCTTCATGGTGGATGCCAGCCTGTTATGAGGTGGCAGGTCTCCCTTGTGTGCACACCTCTCCTTCTTCTTCTGACCCTTTGATATCTGCTCCCCCCATATCTTCCTGGTCTCCCTCTGATATTTGCAGCCCCTATTCCTTTTCCTTGTCCCCTCTTTTTGTCCCTAGTGATGGTTTAGTGGGCTGGACCCAATTTACAGGCTATGGGTATTTTTCCCTCAACAGCTTGAAACGAGTAACATGACAAAAGCAGAAGAACAAAAGCTTTTAATCCAATGTTCCATGGCGTACGCTTTGTATGTGCTTGTGTTTAGAGAGATCTAGAGAGAGAGAGAGAGAGTGAGGTTTGGAAAGAATGATGCAGAAATATATAAATATATATACACATACATATATATAGATATATAGATATATATCACACACACGCATGATCATGTGTATTTTGGTAATCTAGTGCGTACTCGAAGGCAAAAGGAACACATTTTCTCTTTAATAACCTCTTTTCCGTTTCTAATGTTGTTGTTGGGACATTATGAATTATTTAGATATGGAGCAAAACTCTGATCATTTCTCAACTAACAATTTTTTTACATACTCAAAACGGCGTCTACACGATCATTAATGTCAGTCTTGATGACTCAGTTAATTTTGATTTTAACTTCTGAAATTAATCAAACAGTGCATCAATTTAATTGTAAAACTTATAATAATATATATATTTAGGGGTAATGATCAGTTGGAACTACTCGGATTTATTTTTCCAAATATTTCTAAGTACATATCTAGTGCGCATTAGGGGTAAATAGTAATGATCAGTAGTACTTGGTCCATGTTGGGACTTGATTGCATGTAAATTAAGGCTGGCTAGCACACTACATTTCATGCGGTAGACTAATTATATATATTTTTTATTGTTTGATGAGTGATTCAAAATTAAATGATAGTTTAAGGAGAATTTATGTATTTTACAAATTCGTGAATATTGTTTTATCTTATAATCCGGAAAAATCAAAAGGGGATGCGTCAAAAATTGCTAGTATGGCTATAAATCTTTTGATTTTATGGACCAACAGGATATACAAAATCTAATCAAAATACGATATCAATGGAGAAATTAAATATGAAAATCAGGAAATGTAAATTGTAAAACATAAAGATTATGTCCCAATTCAAATATAATCCCAGATCAGTATCACATATAAAAGTTTACGGTTTTCACATATATTACGCACAAAAAAACTTCCAACCGCAACCGTTCTTTTTTTTTTCCACAACATTAGAATCCAAGAAAACTTATTAAATAATGTGACTTTTCATTTAAGTACACCACATAATCTTTCATATTTTTGAGGGGTTTTTCATTTAAGTGTTTGACCTATTCAACACAATACAACAAAATTTGGTTTTTAGGACTTATTTTGTTTGGAACGAAATGAAAATCATTCCAAAAAATGAGATGTAGGGATGCAATTCAGAGTTCGTTCCAAAAGAAGACTGAAACATGCTGATCCCCGTTCAAATGGTATATTTAGGAATGATAAATTTCGTCCATAATAAAATAATAGTTCAAACATGGTAAAGAAATTGGCGGGTTAAGCACGAGAAATTAATTTTCTGTTCGAACATACCACTTTACCATTCTAACATGTAGATCATCAATGTTCAAATATGGATAATAAATAGCCTTCTAACAGTTATTTTTCGTTCAAATAGTATACATGTGTCAGTCGAGTGCAGATCATGACCAAAGTCTCAGCCACAAGATTAATCTCCGTATGAAACTCAGAAATAATAGCAATAATCTTTGTATGTAAGTCAAAGAAGGCAGTCCGGATCTTTATACGCACTGCAACAACCATCTCTGAAGTCTGTGCGCGAATCTTTGCACGCACTATATTAGCAATCTGGTCAGGAGTAACAGTGTGTGATGCCTCGGACTGTGTGGATGTCTCACCGATCGATACTCCATGATCTATCAGGTGTGCATCTCTGGCCCGAGTATCAATTGGCTAATCCCTAGGAGCATCGTGACGAAGTCTCGAGTGCCCATGCTCCGTGACAAGGTGGAGGAGTTGATTGGTCCAATCGACTCTCGGACACGCTCAGCAATCTCTAGTAAGACCCTAACCTGTAGTAGAAATCGCATGATGATGATCCCAAAAGGCAAAATATTTGTCATATTGTAGGAAGCTTCTGATCGAATCCTACTGAATATATAGCCCACTACGTCGATAGGCACCATACGAGCGACACATATCATAAACTTCACCCGATCAATGCTAACCTTTGTCTTGTGAAGCCGATGATCAATATTATTCGCGATTATCAAGTTCATGATCTTGAAGAAAGCAGATAAATCAGCCTGTTTGATGCTCTTCATCCCATTATAAGGAGGAGTATCTAGACCAATAACCAACTGTCTGACCTCATGATTTGTGAGGCCATTTATCGCATCTCTATCAGAGCCCTCGTCCTCAGTCGTCTCCCCATCAGCTGTAGACTTCTTGGACACCTCATTCAGATATGCAGTTCTCAAATGTTGGATGCCGATAAAATCAGCAAGTCTGTCTACTGAAAATATAAATGTTGCTCCTCGTACAGTGATCATGTATGCATCATCAACATCTCAACTGGAGTAAACGAGTGTCTATAAAACTCAATGCCGATGTCGATGTATGACATGAGGTGGAACGCCTCATCCCAATGGTCTAGAATCGGAGTCCAACCAGGCTCCACAAAGATAGAAGCCAAGGAACGCCCTTCTCAAAGAAGATCCTGAAAGTCAGAGGTCTTCACCCGACGCTCCAATAACACCATCCGGCCTATAAATGTATCATCACTAGTACTAGAGGAAGTTTCCCTTGATCTGCAACGCTTCCTTCCCATAGAAGACATTTTCAACCAGAAATTTAAATAACAAAATTACAAAAATTAGTTATAAAAGATTAAATATAAAACAGTGACAAATTTATATAATGACTAAAATAATTTTACTTTTAAGCGTTCGATATAATTACAAGGCGTTCGAATGCCACATTGCAATTTAAATTAACCGTTCTCACAATGTTGCATACGTTTGAACGGAAGCAAAAGTGTTCAAACTGTTTCCAACCGTTTGAAATTAAAACTTGTTAGTAATACGTTTGAATGCGTTCGAATGCCTTCGAACATCATTTTTATATTCGAACACCATCTTAATAGATGGTCAAACGGTATCCTAACCACTTGAGATTCTGACCCTTGAGCTCTAACAGTTCTAATATGTTAAACACGTTTAAATAGAATCTGGATCGAGCTCAGCAATGGCTGAGTCGACTCAGTGGCGATTGAAACTGATTCCTTTCATTTCTTCCACAAATAATACACACACAAGGTCGAAATATGCATAGAAACATCTAGAGCTTGTGTTTTCTAGCCCTTCAATACTAAATTTATAAATTATCTGATTTTTTTTTTCAAAACTAAATAAAAATAACCAAAAAAATACATTTAAACGAAGGAAAAAATGTACCTTTTGAATAGTTGTACTGATAGTTGACGGTAGCGGTAATACGGAGGTTATCTTACTACAGTGTCATCACTATTAGTTATAGTTATAATATATACTATATACTATATACTACAAGACTAATATATTATAACTAATATATACTTACAATATGAGTTTTAGTATTACAATATAGTATTATATCCAATAATATATATTATAGTGTCAGTAATACTATATATTAATATAATAATACTATAGTGTTAGTATATTATAACTATAATATATAATATACTATATTACATATAACTATAATATGCTATAATATAGCTATAATGTACACTTAAGATTAATGAACACTATATTACTAATACTATATATGAATACTAATCATTATAGTATAACTATGATCATTATAGTATACTTTAATATCTATCATAACCGTTCGAATGAAACGTCAAACCATTCAAACGTCATGTAAATATTTGAACGGGTTTTGCCATAAAGAAGTACAAGCAAGCTGTTTGTGGGGTTTTTGGTGCTCACGAAATAGCGGCAGAAGGGACTCCCACAAAACATTTACCCACAAAAAAATGTTGGAACGCTTCCACAAAAATTTTGCAAGCGGGAAAAGTTTGTAGCTCAATGAATTTTTCAATCGCCAAATATTGTTGTTCGAACGCTTATTAATAGAAGAGGTCGCCCAAGGGACAGATTATTCCACTGTAATAAGTTGTACATTAAATAGCACAACGCCGTTTCGTGCAAGGGAACTTATTACAACAAAAACATTTCGTCGTAATAAGTTCAAAAACTCTCACTCTCCTTTAAACCCTTCCTGCCGACGTCAATCCCTCATTTCATCATTCTTCTCCTTCAACCCAATGCACAATCAAAATTTTCTCTACAAAATCTTCAATTTTCTTCCAACAATCCTTCATTCTATGCACATTACTAATAGGGTTGCACACTTGTCGTGATTAAAGATATCATGAATTAAATTTAGTCACATGTATTTTATTTCCCTATGTACTGATATAAATACTTGTTTTGGCCATTGTACACAAACGGTTTTTAATTCAATTCAATTTAGGTATATTTCTCCAGAAGCTTCTCTCGATCTTTGCTCTGCTAGGGTTTCATCCCTTTGTTGTGCTAGATTTTTGTCCCTCTTGTATTCTCCTAAGGTTTGCACTTTACATGGTATCAGACGTCTTTTTTTGATTGCTTCCATGGTGTTGTCTCACAAATCCGTCTCCGAGGATGCTACTTCTCCTTACTTTCTTCATCCTAGTGATAGTCTTGGTGTCCTTTTAGTCACTCAGCCTCTTCTCGGTGAGAACTATCATGCTTGGTCCCATTCAATGTCCATGGCTTTCTCAGTGAAGAACAAGCTTGGATTCGTTGATGGATTTATTCCTAAACCTTTGGATCCGACGGATTCTCTCATTTCTCCATGGCTCCGATGTAACAATATGATGATATGTTGGATCTTAAACTTTGTTTCTCCTGAAACTTCTTCTAGTATCTTGTATAGTATAACTGCTTGTGAGATCTAGTTAGATCTTAAGGAACGATTTTCTCAAAAAAATAGACCTCGCATTTTTCAGTTGCAGAAATTGATTTCCTTTCTTTCTTAGGATTCTCTTTTGATGAGTAATTATTTTACTCATCTTAAGGGCCCTTGGGATGAACTTACTAATTACAAGCCTATTCATGCTTGTTCTTGTGGTGCTATACAAACGTTGAACTCCTATGTTTAACAGGAACGTGTTTTACAATTTTTGATGGGAATGAATGAATCTTCTGCACCTGCCTCCTCTTAATAAAGTCTGTTTTATCTTGTTTTACAAAAGCAACAACAACGAGAAATCTCTTTTGTTTCTCTACTCCCTGTTGATTCACATGTCTTTGCTTCTCGATTGATGGAATAAGATCTGTTAAATCCTTTTCTAAGAAGGATAGACCAGTATGTAAACACTGTGGAATTAATGGTCATGTGAATAAAAAATGTTACAAGTTGCATGGTTTTCCCCCAAGCTACAAACCGAAATAGAGGTAATAGTCTATGGCTAATAATGTTGTCCTTAGTAATAGCAATTCATCGACTGTTTCTCCTTTTTCTTTGACTGAGGCTCACTATCAGCAACTTCTGTCCATGCTTCATCCTTTTAAATCTGTTGATGAAGTTCCTTCTACTATCAATGCAGTTGTTTCAAATTCTTTTTCTGGTATTATTTTCCTCATAATAATATTCACTTTATTTTTTTTGTTGCTCAGTCTACTATATTTGATTCAAATTCCTGAATTCTTGATACTGGAGCCACTGATCATATGGTTCATTCTATTGATTGTTTTACTTCTATTATCAATTTTGTTAATGCTTATGTGAAACTTCCTAATGGTCAATCTATGTTTGTTACACATATTGGCTCTGTTTCTATTTCTAAATATCTTGTTTTACATGATGCTTTATATGTTTCAACTTTTAAATTCAAATTGATTTCCATTAGCAAGTTAACACAATCACTAATTTACAGCTTTCTGTTTTTCTCTAACATTTGTTTAATATAGGACCTGATTCGTTGGAGGCTGATTGGAGTGGGTAGATTACAAGGAGGCCTTTAAATCAATGTTTTGAATACCGTACCGGTGACTATTTCGGTCGAGGCATTGAAACGAGATATATCGGTACCGGTATCGTTTCAGAATAGTCTATATATGAATAAATTATATATATACATTTAATTATAAATAGTCTGGTCTAAATTAGAGGGGTCAAAAAATGAGCTTGTACTTTGAAGAAATGGAAAAAAAATAGAAGAAAAAAGTAAATACCGAAATATAGGACTGTACGTGCCGAAATATTGGCCGGTATGTGCTGAAACGGTCAAAATTCTAACCGGTACGAAACTAAACCCTTCTTTGTACCGGCTACACCACAAAAAGGGTATATTTCAGCAGTACTGGTTGGTACGATACGAGATTCAAAACTTTGCTTTATATACTGCAGCAGTCAGGCCTTTCTATTTCTAAACCTACTTTTTTTTTTTTAGTACATATGCTTGCTTGCTTACTTGATACAATATAGGGGTGGGCAGCCGGGCCCCGTACCCCGCTACGTGGAGAAGGCCTAGCGGGAGCGGGGGGTGGGATGAACCCAATGGGGCCCTGCCCCACCCCCCGCTCTGCTCCACATATATAAAAAAATATTTTTTTATATTTATATATAAATAAATATATTGCATATAGATATATACAATTTATTAATGATTTGAAATTATATTGAAGTTATTGGATATTATGTCCTACATTACTTAAGTATGACTATTGTATTGCATTGACGTCCAAAGTAAAGGTTGGCTTAGGAGGCCAAGACAATCCAAAATATAACTCTAATGAGATTAAGTTCTTTTTGTATTTATAAATTTTAATTTATAATTTTAAAAATAATTTTTTATACCCAGTGTATTGTTCTAGGCGGGGGCGGGGTGGGATGTGGAGAAGGGTCCCCCCACCTCGCACCATGCGGGTAGCAGCTCTAATACATATATATTCATGTTTGCTTCATTTCTTCCAAATGCTCTAATTATGAACTTTGGCATAATAGACTTGATCATCCTTCTAATTTCAGGATGCTGTTTGTGAATAATTTTGTTCCTAAATTGACTAATCCATGCAATCCTTACATGATTTGTCCTTTAGCTAAACAAAGGAAATTACATTTTCTTAATAATGTTGATTTATCGCTCCTTTTGATCTTGTTAATTGTGATGTTTGAGATCCATATTTTGTATCGACTGTTGAAGGTTACAAATATTTTTTGACTATTGTTAATGATTCAACTCGTGCTACATGGTTTTATCTTCTTAAACATAAATATGAAGTTTCACATATTTTTAGAGTTTTTTTATAAAATGGTTAAAACACAATTTCATTTAAAAATAAAATCACTTCGCACTGATCATGACACAGAATTGTCATTTGCTCCTTTTTTGCATTCTAAAGGCATAATACATCAGCACAGTTGTGTTGAGACTCCTAAAAAAAACTCTGTTGTGGAGAGAAAACATAAGCACATCCTTAATATAGCTAGAACAATGATGATTTAGTCTCATCTACCTATTCATTTTTAGGGTGATGCTGTTTTAACAACAACCTATCTCATTAATAGACTTCTTACTCTTTTAAAACAAAAATATATGTTTGAGCTTTTGTTCAAAACTTGTCCCTCTTATCATCATTTTAGAACTTTTGGTTGCCTTTGTTTTACTTCAACTTTACAAAGATCTCGAACCAAATTTGATTTTAAGGCTCAAACTTGTATTTCTTGGTTATCCTTTTGGCATAAAAGGTTACAAACTTCTTGATCTAAAAACTAATCAATCTTTTATATCAAGAAATGTTGTTTTTCATGAACATATTTGATACCGAGCTTATAATAGGAAATAAAAGATAAAAGATAAGGGAATCCAATGGGATACAGATATCACCACCCAAAGGAATATAAACTCACCACCCAAATAAGAACACCAAAGGGATACAAAAATCACCACCCAAAGGAAACTCACAAGGGATACAGAGCAAGAACTCGCCACCTATTGGAATCCACTGAAGGATAAGAATTATAAGAAGAAGCTCTTTTTCATGAGCTAAAAGCCCAATTTTGTAATCAACTCAAGTCTGTCTTTTCCATTAGCATAAAAGGGTTTATATAGGAAAACTTGGAACAACCCTCCAAGCATGGGTAATTTCAAAAGACATGAGAATTTCAAAAGACTATTGCCTAGAGAATTCCAAAAGACAAGAAAATATGAAAATTCGCAACATCCCACCAGCCTTGCACACCCTTCAGTAAAATCCTTGTAACTTCCTCTAGAAAACTATAAATTGCACACCGTTTGATGCGTTGGAAACTAGAGACATGAGGCTTTCCAATCAGATATATCTTACTAGCAAAGCCATCCAGAATCATCCCAGAATGATGTTTCAAATAACGTATTGGACAATGGGCTGGCTAATGAGTTGGTCTTTGGAGTCATTGGGCTTAGTTGCTTCATTGGATTCATTGGGCTGATCCTCAAACACTCAAGTCTTGCTCTCCTTCTTCATCATAATAGGGCAAAAGATCAGAAACATTGAAAGTTGTTGAAACACCATAGTCACCTGGGAGCTCAATCTTGTACGCATTATCTCCAATGCGTTGAAGCACCTTGAAAGGCCCATTAGCTCTAGGACTAAGCTTAGCATGACATCCACCTGGAAAATGTTCCTTCCAAAGATGAATCCACACCAAATCACCTTTGTTAAAAGCTGCTAGCTTTCGGTGCTTGTTGGCTTGCTTCTTGTACTTCTCAGTTTGCTTGAGAATGCGATCTCGAACCTGTTCGTGCAGGCTTTTAATGAACTTCACCCTCTCTTCTGCATCTCCACTAAACTGCTAGGTAGTAGGGAGTGGTGCCAACTCTAGAAGACTAATGGGATTTTGTCCATAGACAACCTCAAATGGACTATGACCAGTAGTTTGACTTCTGGATTGATTGTAAGCAAACTCGGCTTGTGCTAACAAGAGATCCCATTGTCTAATATTTTTTCCCACAAAACTTCTCAACAAATTGCCCAAGCTTCGATTGACAACTTCTGTTTGACCATCTGTTTGGGGATGCAAGTGGAACTAAATTGAAGATTAGTTCCAAGTTTTCGCCAAAGAGTATGCCAGAAATGACTCATGAACTTGGTGTCTCGATCTGAAGTGATTGTCTTAAGAATACCATGAAGCTTGACAATCTCTCGAAAGTAAAGATCAGCCACATGAGAAGCATCAAGTGTCTTATTACAAGGAACAAAATGCGCCATTTTGGAGTAGCGATCAAAAACCACCATAACAAAATCTTTGATCCTTTGAGTCTTTGGCAAACCCACAACAAAATCCATACTTACGTCTTCCCATGGAGACTTAGGAACTGGAAGTGGAGTGTACAACCCTGTATTTTGTCCAAGACTCTTGGCAATGTGACAAGTTCTACAAGGCTCCAAGTGTCGCATAACATCTTTCTCCATCTTTGGCCAATAGAAATTTTCCTTAACAAGAGCAATTGTCTTGTCTCTAAAGTGTCCAGCAAGTCCACTACTATGAGCTTCAATAATAATGAAATTCCTTAAAGAGCAATGTGGAATACATAATCAGTTGCCCTTGAATAGATGGCCATCTTGTAAGAAAAATGGATGATGAGGACCCTTTGAACACTCTTTCCATACCTTTGCAAAGAAAGGCTCATCCTGGTATAGCCCCTTCACTATTTCAAAGCCTACAACATTTACTCACATAGTGGAAAGCAAGTAATGTCGACGACTTAAAGCATCAGCTACTTGGTTTTGAACATCCGCCTTATGCTTGAGATGAAATGAAAATGACTGCAAAAACTCACTCCATTTGGCATGTGGGCTCTTGAGCTTCTGTTGGCTATTTAAGTACTTCAAAGCTTTATGATCAGATAAGAGAATAAATTCCTTAGGAAGAAGATAATGACTCCAATGGTGTAAGGAATGAACAATGGCATAAAACTCTTTGTCATAAGTCGAATACTTCTTCCGCAAATCACTCAACGTTTCACTAAAGAAGGCTATAGGTTTACCTTCTTGGCTAAGAACAACAACAATACCCACATTTGAAGCATCACAATCAACCTCAAACATTTTATCAAAATCGGGTAAAGAGAGATTCGGAGCTTCAGTTACCATCCTTTTCAGGACTTCAAAACTCTTTTTAGCTTCACTTGTCCACTTGAAATTACCAGCCTTCAAACATTCAGTGATAGGAGCAATGATAGTGCTGATTCCTTTGATGAACCGCCGATAGAAGGATGCAAGACCATGAAAATTTTGAATATCATGAAGTGACCTTGGTGTAGGCCAGCTTGTAATTGCTTCGATCTTGCTAGGATCTATCTTTATGCCCCTGCTGGAAACAACATATCCCAAAAAGACAAGACTTTCAGTAAGGAAGTGACACTTCTTCAAGTTAGCAAACAACTTTTGCTCCCTTAGAGTATTGAACACTTGTCGTAGATGTTTCAAGTGTTGTTCCTTATCCTTGCTGTACACCAAATTATCGTCAAAGTAGACAACAATAAAATGCCCAATAAATGGTCTAAAAACCTGATTCATAAGCCACATAAACGTGCTAGGAGCATTAGAAAGACCAAAAGGCATAACCATCCATTCATAGAGACCATCCCTTGTCTTAAAGGCTGTTTTCCACTCGTCCCCAGGCCTCATTCGTATTTGGTGATAACCACTTCGCAAATCCATCTTCGAAAAGATAGTAGCACCATGAAGTTGGTCAAGAAGATCATCAAGTCGAGGAATTGGAAAGCGGTATTTGATAGTAATCTTGTTTACCGCTCTACTATCAACACACTAGTGCCAAGTTCCATCTTTCTTAGGAACAAGAAGCGTTGGGACAGCACATGGACTCATACTCTCTTTCAGCAAGCCTTTAGCCAAAAGCTCTTCCACTTGCCACTGCAACTTTTCATTCTCCTTAGGACTCATCCTATAAGCTGCCTTGTCAGGAATGATAGAACTAGGTACAAGGTCAATGCAATGCTAAATATCTCTCATGGGAGGGAGACCATGTGGAATCTCCTCAGGAATAACATTGAGAAACTCAGCAAGAAGTGGTTGTAAAATTGGAGGTGGCTCATACTTTTCTTCATTTTCTTCTAACACTACAAGAGCACAAGCTTCAGTAGCATACTCTAACTCTTTCTCAAGCCCAGGTTTCATGAGTAAATTAGTTCCCTCGCCTTTATCAGGTTTGGGAGTCTTCTCTAATCGACAAGGACCTAAGACAACCTTCACTCCATCTTTTACAAAAACATAGGTGTTTTTAAAACCATCATGGATAGCTCTTCTATCGTATTGCCAAGGTCTACCAAGTAGTAGATGACATGCATCTATAGGCACAACATCACATAATACTTTATCTTGATAATTCTTTCCAATAGAAAATTGAACAAGACATCGCTTATTGACTTTTACCTCTTCCCCTTGCGAAACCAAGTGAGCTTGTAAGGTTGAGGATGTGGCTTCGTCTTCAATTTCAATTTGTCCACCATATTTTTTGCCACAAATTTTCACAACTTCCTCCATAATGATAACATCACAAACTTTACCATGAGAAGTACATCTTGTGTGAAAGATGTTGGTTCGAAGCCACTCATCTTCATCTTTACGATCCACACTTAAACTTCACTGAACAACAAGAGATTCTCCATTATCAGCATAGGTGACCTCTTCTTCTTCCTCTCTAAATTCTCCTCAATTTCTTTGTCATATTCTTCTTCAATAAAAGTCCCAATTCGATGATTTGGACAATCCGAAACAATATGACCAATTCCTTGGCACTTAAAACATTTGCAAGAATAAGCAATTGGACGACTTGAACCAGCTCCCACTTCCTTCTTTGAGAATTTAGAATTCGTAGCCTTACCTCCTGAAATTTGTTTGGCGGTTGAAGCACTCCCCCAGTTGGAATGCCCATCTTTTGTCACAAACCGATGGCTACTTCCATGAGCCTCCTTAAGTTGCTTTTCCACCTTCAATGCTAGCTCGACAACATCAGCATAAGTCCAATATGGTTGTAATTGGACAACATTCCCAATTTCTATCTGCAACCCACCAATATAGCGAGCAATAGTCTGCTCCTCTGGTTCGGCAATATCACATTTCATATACATTTGATCAAATTCTGTAGTATACTCCTCCACAGAACTCTCCCTTTTCCTAAGATTATGGAACTTAAGGAAAATATATTGTCTGTAGTTTTCTGGCAAAAATTTTCTCTTAAGCTTTCTTCTCATTTTTCCCCAAGTAACAATACGACTTCTACCTTCGCGGGCTCGTTGCCTCTTCAAATTCTCCCACCATAAAGAAGCGTACTTCTTTAATTTAATTGCAACAAGCTTCACTTTACGATGATCTGGAACATCTTTATAATCAAAGACCCGATCAACTGAATATAACCAATCGATAAACTCCTTCGGTTGCATTCTTCCTTCAAACTCTGGAATACCAACTTTCACATCTAGTTGATCCCCTTGAAAACCATGATTTCCTGGAGGACGTTGACGAGGAAGAGACTCATTAGAGGATGCTTCACTTCTAGAATGGTAGAGTGGATTTCCAAAGGATTTCCTTCTTCATTATCTCCTCTAGAAGAGTGACCATAAGAATTATGATGAGAACCATTACGATCAAATGGCTCATATTGCTCAAGACGCTGCTGCAATTGCTGAACTTGTCTCCTCAACTCATCCATTTCAACATCACGTAGATTTCTTTCATGACGAGGAGGTGGTTCAACATTTGGACTGCGATGACGACCCGCCATGATAAGGAAAATTTATGATACCAACTGATACCGGGCTTATGATAGGAAACAAAAGATAAAAGATAAGGGAATCCGATGGGATACAGATATCACCACACAAAGGAATCTAAACTCACCACCCAAATAAGAACACCAAAGGGATACAAAAATCACCACCCAAAGGAAACTCACAAGGGATACAGAGCAAGAACTCGCCACCTATTGGAATCCACTGAAGGATAAGAATTATAAGAAGAAGCTCTTTTTCATAAGCTAAAAGCCCAATTTTGTAATCAACTCAAGTCTGTCTTTTCCATTAGCATAGAAGGGTTTATATAGGAAAACTTGGAACAACCCTCCAAGCATTGGGTAATTTCAAAAGACATGAGAATTTCAAAAGACTATTGCCTAGAGAATTCCAAAAGACAAGAAAATATGAAAATT
This sequence comes from Pterocarya stenoptera, assembly GCA_003123785.1. Classification (NCBI taxonomy): domain Eukaryota; kingdom Viridiplantae; phylum Streptophyta; class Magnoliopsida; order Fagales; family Juglandaceae; genus Pterocarya; species Pterocarya stenoptera. The sequence continues at coordinate 156,365 of QEOT01001705.1, read as the reverse complement.
CGCAACATCCTATCAGCCTTGCACACCCTTCAGTAAAATCCTTGTAACTTCCTCTAGAAAACTCCAAATTGCACACCGTTTGATGCGTTGGAAACTAGAGACATGAGGCTTTCCAATGAGGTATATTTTGCTATCAAAGTCATCCAGAATCTTCCCAGAATGATGTTTCAAATAACGTGCTGGACAATGGGCTAGGTAATGAATTGGTCTTTGGAGTCATTGGGCTTAGTGGCTTCATTGGATTCATTGGGCTGATCCTCAAACACTCTTGTGTCAATATTTTTCCTTTTACTTCTCAAAATACCACTGCTTTTTCTTGTATCATGCCTTTTATTTTTCCTGTTGAATGTTCAACTTTAGATTATTTAATTGTGCCTTCAACAACACCATCTACTGATTTACCTCTTAACTCCTCTTCACCTTCTCATTCAAATGATTCATCTGTTCAGTCTTCGTCTTCTCCAATTTCTCTCAATGTACCATTGCCTTTTGATCTTCTAGAAGATCTTCTAGAATCAGAAAGGTACCTGGTTATTGCATATCTTTCATTGCAATTCCTCTTCTGCACACTCCACATCAAATCTTTCAACAATTTCTGATTCATCTGGTTCTTCTTCCCTTTTGTTTTCCTCTCCTAAATATGATATTTTCAATTTTCTATCTTCTGTTAATCTTTCTCCTTCACATAAATCATTTGATAGATCCATTTCTGCCAATACTGAACCTGAGTTCTATCATCAAGCTGTCATGCACTTTCATTGGAGAGATGCCATGTTAGCTAAGATTGCAGCCTTGAAAATTAATAATACATGGGCTGTTATTTCTTTACCTCCTGGTAAGAAGCCTATAGGCTGCAAATGGGTTTATAAGATTAAAGCCTCATTTGGTTATACAGTTCAGATGAAATGTTTTGTTGAAAGTTGAATAAAATATTGTTAGAATATAATTTTTTTAATATTATTTTTATTTTGAAATTTGAAAAAATTGAATTGTTTATTATATTTTGTGTGGGAGTTTGAAAAAGTTGTAATGATGAGATGAGATAAAATGATTTTCTGTATCCAAATCAGGCCTAAGTATTGTGTTGATGGTTCCATTGAAAGATATAAGTAAGGTTGGTTGCCAAGGGTTATACCTAAACTGAATGATTGGATTATTCTGAAGCTATTTCACCTATTGCTAAAATGGCTAATTGTAGAACTCTTTTGGCAATTGCTTTTGTGAAAGGCTGGCATCTTACACAACTTAATGTAAATAATGTTTTTTTTCATAAGGATTGATCGGAAGAAGTATACATGGTTTTACCTCTTGACTTTCATGTTAAAGGGGGGTCCCAAGTTTGAAAGTTGAATAAATCATTCTATGGTTTGAAATAGGCCTCACGGCAGTGGTTCTCCAAGTTTTCAACTTCTATACTCGGTATGGGTTTTCAACAATCCAAAGCTAATTATTTTCTTTTTACTAAGACTGAGGGTTCATCTTTTATTGCCCTTCTTGTCTATGTTAATGATATTCTCATAGCTAGGGTAATGATATGAAATCTGTTGAGCTTTTAAAGTCCTTTTTTGATGAGAAGTTTAAGCCTAAGGACCTTGGTAAGCTCAAATATTTCTTTAGTTTGGAAGTGGCTCTTTCTCCAGCTGCCAACCCATTATCTCTCAAAGCTATTGCTGATTCTTGGAGATTCTTGTCCTGACAGTAGAAGACCTACAAGTGATTATTGTATTTTTCTTGAGGATTCTTTAGTTTCTTGGAAAACAAAGAAACATACCACTTTTTTTAGATCTTCTGCAGAAGCTAAGTATAGATCCATGGCTTCTACCACTTGCGATATTATTTGGTTTCTCACCCTCTTATTTTATTTTGGTATTTTTCATACTCATAGTGCTCAACTTTTTTGTGATAGTCACATACTACCTTACACATTGTTGTCAATCCAGTCTTCCATTAAAGAAGAAAGCACATTGAGTTGGATTGTCATTTTATTCGATAAAAAACTCAAGCTGGAGTTATCAAGGCCTTTCACTTAGCTTCTAATCATCAACTTGCTAATTATTAACCAAACCTCAGCAATTTCATCACTTGGTTTTCAAGATAGGAGTCCATTCTATATACTCTCCATCTTAAGGGGGTATCATGAATTAAATTTGTTCTTTTTATTCTTCTTTGTATCACATGTTAGTCATATGTATTTTATTTCCCTATGTACTGATATAAATACTTGCTTTGGTCACTATACACGAATGGTTTTAATTCAATTGAGGTATATTTCTCGAGAAGCTTCTCTCGACCTTTGCTCTACTAGGGTTTCATCCATTTGCTGTGCTAGATTTTCACCCCTTTTATATTCTCCTAGGGTTTGCACTTTACAAAAGATGTGATTTTTGTTAAACATAGTTGTACATTAACTAATTTCATTAATTATATTGATTTTATAGTTTATATATATATATTGTGTAGGTGTTTATTGAAGTATTTTGTTGCAGGAAGCCTAAATCATAATTCATAAACCAAATATTCAGAGCCTAGCCATAGACATAGAGAGCTATCTTTCAGCTACAGAATAGTATCTTAAAGAAGAATCTAGCACTCACAACCATAATAATTTGTCTGTGATAGACAATCAACCTTAGGGTGGTATAATTGACACCCCAATGCCTCAATTACTTGTACTCACACATTATCAATACAATTGCCGAAGGCCACGGAACTGAAACAAATTGAGCCAAATGTTGGGTCATTTGACATTTATAGATAGAAAACCATAGAAACAACTTGCAATTTTGGGGCCAATGGCCGAATGGCACTAGCCCCTGATCCTTTAGAACCATGGGGTCCAAGGTTGGGTGTTAAAACCCCCCAACTACTAGGGTGGTTGTCCCTTAAAATTTGCCTAGCCAAAAAAAAAGAAAAAGAAAAAACACAAAGAAAGAAAGAAAGAAACTTGTAGTTCTGAAGAATAGTATTTCTAGCAAAGCATAACTGGCAGAGATGAAGCATATAGTTAACCTGCTCATAGTATTGTCGAATGTAGAGTTGACGGGTTTCTTTGTTGTGCTACTGTCAGATTTCTTTGCCTCTGTCTCTTCACCCTCCCAGATTACTTCAGTTACTGGAGCAAGAAAATGCAAATATTATTATAATTATAGCAATAAAAGGTGTAAAAGAGAAACTATGACTAATCGAATTGGGTGAAGATGCCTTCTGGTTTAACAGGTCATTAATGGAACTGAATGCAGAAGATGAACTTTTTTTTTTAATCTCCTCTCTCTCTCAAGAAAAAAATAGAAAGCTTGTCAGAAATACAAGATTAGCAAACCTAATAAAACAAGCTTCAATTAACTTATTAAAAGTGAAAAACTAATATTCAATATGGAACGATCATTTAATAAAATAAAAAAAGCTCTAGTGTGAGCCAAATTGAATGGGAGTGCTTTACCAATATGGATTACCTAGTCACACACACACACACAAGAATTTACTTACTTCAGATAGCAATTATAACATAAAAGGTATCTGGAATTTATTAAGCTGATTAGGATTAGGTTTAGCTGGTAAATTGCCGAAGGTAAAATAATACTACCAAGCAACATTATATAATATACACAGGTCCCCTTTGAAACTGAGGATCTAATCATTAGTATACCTTCTCTTCCTCGCACATCAATCTGTGTCTTCAACACTTTTCTCCTTTTAGGGGAATTTGGAAAAGCAAGTGTTCATGTATTCTTCCTGTTTATGTCACTTTCTGGAATACCACTTTGTACTCTCTCTTTAGAGGAAGTCCCAGCTTCTGTGGCCTTGCTGATAACTAGAGAATCCTCTCTCAGCAGTTGGTTAGATTCCTTGTTGGTAGCTATCCCTTCCTTGTCCTTTGGTTTATTTTCTATTTCCTTGTCAAAGTTCAAATTGGATTTCTCTAAAGCCAAAATGTTGGCACTTTGTTTCTGATCTAGAGATGATCGAAATTTAGGTGCATGGATTTGTAGATCACAAGTAAATTGGGTAGATGAGACTTTTAGTTGGATGATGTTTGTTCAATCTTCCCTTTGTTTGTTTGTTTTTTTTTTTTCCTTCCATTTGGAAATTATTGTATTGATGCAATTACATTTAATGACATATGACCAAGAAACGTTTTGGCATTTTTTTTGGTGCCCTCTCGTGTCTGTACAATCATTTGTGTTTTCCATTAAGTTAATTGCATCATGACACCAGCTCCTCCCCCACTCTGCTCACGGTGGGCTAACTCTGGTAAGAGGGCCTCCTTGTATGACTACAAAAATGGCCCCGCCTTCTCCTTCTGCTGCCTTGCGGGACCCCTTGCTTCTATCCTGCGTACACTCACCTAAAGCCTCCCTCAGCATCCCATCCTCTTCCTCCCTCCCTTTCAGGTATTAAAATGAAATTTCTTCTTCTACCCTCCCCATATTTAGCAACCACCACATAACGACCCCAGGAATTCGAGCACCTCTAGGCTATAAAGTTGTGATAACCTTCTCTATTGGTGCTATTATTGGGGTATATGTGGAGACTAGTTTTGGAGTTGAAAAGGTGTTTGCTGAAAGTTGGCTCAACTATTGGCTCGAGCCAAAGTTCTTTCGACACACCGCTCGAGCGGAGTCTCTAGCCATTCCAGCAAAGGCAAGTAAGATAGCTCTGCTTGACACCACACGATCAGATGGAAGTCGGAGAAGGTCACTTGAGTCTCACTCGATACTCCGCTCGAGCGAGAAGCAAACTCTAGTGTTTGCTCGAGTCTCGCTCGATACCCTGCTCGAGCCAATGTTCATTTGGCTGTTCGTTCGAGGCACACTCGACATGCCGCTCAAGCGAAGTACGCAGTTTTTGCCAGATTAGGTTTCCAACGCCACTCACTATAATATTTCATATTAGACTTGTGTTGTATGGCCTCAAGCATATTGTGAACGAGACCAATTGTCTAGTGAGTGCATATTGTGTGAGAGAGCAAAAAGCCTAGAGAGTGTGAGTTGAGATTGAGTGATTGTAATCTCCTCTGGTTAATAAGATTTCTACAACTTTGTGGACGTAGGCAATTTGCCAAACCATGTATATGGTGTGTCGTGTTCTTGATTGTGTTGCTTTTACTTTATTTGCCATCGTTGGTGTGTATGTTTTGCATAACATTTCACAATAACTAGTATTAAAAGCCAAGGTTGGATTTGAAGGAGAATGATGGCTGGAGATAAAGTGAACGCACCTGGGATCGAGAAGTTTGACGGCACTGATTTTGGGTACTGGAAGATGCAGATTGAGGATTATCTCTTTGGGAAGAGGCTCCACCTTCCACTGTTGGGAAAAAAGCCGAAGAGCATGGCTGATGCTATGTGGACCCTGTTGGATCGACAAGTTCTAGGGCTTGTTTGGCTGACCTTGTCTAGAACAGGGGCACACAATGTCAGTAAGGAGAGAACCACGGTGGATCTCATGGCAACTTTGTCAAGTATGTATGAAAAGCCGTCTGAGAACAATAAGGTGCAATTGATGAAGAAATTGTTCAATCTAAAGATGTCGGAAGGTATGTCTGTAGCCCAACAGTTGAATGAATTCAATATGATCACAAATCAATTGTCTTCTGTAGAGATTGAGTTTGATGATAAGATTAGAGGGTTGATTCTGTTGGCATCGTTGCCAAATAGTTGGGAGGCCATGAGGATGGCTATGAGTAGTTTAGCTGGCAAGGCAAAACTGAACTAAAATGACATACGTGACATGGTGCTTGTTGAAGAGGTACGTAGGAGATACTTAGATGAGTCCTCGGGTTCAAGATCTACCCTGATTGTTGACAATAGGGGTAGAGGAGATGACAGGTCAAGCTCCAAGAGCAAGGGGAAGAGCAAGATGAGATCCGAAGAACAGATCACATGCTGGAGTTGTGGCAAGCCGGGCCACATCAAGAGAAACTGTAGGAATCAAAAAAAGTTCTGATGATGATGCTATGACTGTAGTGGCAAATGAAATTCATGATGCCTTACTCCTTGCAGTGCACAGTCCAATTGATGATTGAGTGTTGGATTCAGAGTCTTCGTTCCATAACACCTCACATCGAGAAATCATGCAGAATTATGTTGCTGGTGATTTTGGGAAGATGCATGCGGCTGATGGAAAGGCACTGGATGTAGTGGGAGTGCGTGATGTGCACATCACACTTCCAAATAGGAGCGTGTGGACTTTACAGCAAGTCAGACATGTTCCAAATCTGAAGAAAAACCTGGTCTCTGTGGGACAACTTGATGACAACAGTTTTGTAGTATCGTTCTCTAGAGGAGCTTGGAAGACCACTAAGGGTGCGCTAGTCTTAGTGCATGGTAAGAGATCTAACTCTTTGTATTTAACATCAGGGTCCAGTGATGTGCAAGGAAATACAAGAGTGCAAAAAGGCAGGCTTGATCGTGCGAAACATGTGAGGAAGCCAAAGGGAGTCAGCTTTGCCATTCCTCATGAAAGCTTGGGAAAATTGGCCAGGGTTGCCAAGATCGGTTCAAGATCGGATACTCCTGGTGCAGTGGGAGTTGTGAGTCGCCCTGTGGATGTGTTGGCTAAGGGCGATGTACGTGGAAGACTGAAGCCAGGCTTGACTTCAGCACGTCTTCTGTCTTGAAGACAAGAACTGTGAGCTGTAGAGATGATAGGGCTCGGCTGGAAACAGTGGCGGGCATGTGGAGATCCAGTCTCCAAGTGGGAGATTGTTGGGGTAAAGGAGAGATTGGTTTTGGCACTGAAAAGATATTTGCTGAAAGTTGGCTCGAGCCAAAGTTCACTCCACACACCGCTCGAGCGGAGTCTCTAGCCGCTTGTGCAAAGGCAAGTCATAGAAGGTCGCTCGAGTCCCGCTTGATACTCCACTCGAGAGAGAAGCAAACCTTAGTGTTCGCTTGAGTCTCACTTGATACCCTGCTCGAGCCAATGTTCATTTGGCTGTTCACTCGAGGAGCGCTTGACATGTCGCTCTAGCAAAGTACGCAGTTTTTGCCAGATTAGGTTTCTAGTGCCACTCACTATAATATATCATATTAGACTTGTGTTGTACGGCCTCAAGCATATTGTGAGAGAGAACAATTGTCTAGTGAGTACATATTGTGTGAGAGAGCAAAAAGCCCTAGAGAGTGTGAGTTGAGATTGAGTGATTGTAATCTCCTCTAGTTAATAAGATTTCTGCAGCTCTGTGGACGTAGGCAATTTGCCAAACCACGTATATTATGTGTCGTGTTTTTTATTGTGTTGCTTTTACTTTATTTGCTATTGTTGGTGTGTGTGTTTTGCATAACATTTCACAACAGCTATAGAACTCTTTCTCCCTCTCGAACAGACCTCCAATGCCTTCTCAAGCCAAAACACAGTACTTGATTCCACCAGAATCTCATGATCCTCCTTCCATCCTCTCTCAATGATATGTAGCAAACCTCCTTCCTTCGCTAGTAAAAATAGTTTTGAATCTATCATCAACTCTCTTGTGAACCCCATCAGTACGGGTCCACTAGTCTTTTGCATGGCACAATTGAACTCAGGACCCATCCCAACCATATCCCTTCCATTTACCACTTGAGCTAACTCAGCATGAGAGGCATGATTACAGAAAAACAACATACTCTAGATTTTAGAATCAATTAATAAGTGGTGTGATTAAAAAAGAAGTGTGAGCATTTTTTACCCGGTTATAGTTTAGTGAAATTCTATAGTGCACTGAGTCTGAGGATATAAACTGAAAAAAATGATCTGAGTTGGTCTCTGTGATACTGGAGTCCATGAAAGTCATTTAAGTATGCTAGCTATCACATGGAAAGTAGACTAGACAATTTTATTGGAGTGCTAGCCCGAAATATTGAGTTTGATGCCATCAAATTCAATCTTTTTAAAAAGGATTATCCATCAATATTCATTTATTGACTTCTAAATTTCTTGGAGATCCACTAAAATCTTACGTGCCAAGTTTACTGATTGAGTAACTGAAGGCACTTAGGCATGAATGAAGTCCTCATTTCATTTGAAAATCAATCTCTATTATCATGTTCTCAAGTTGAATCATCTTGAGTAGGTGCAGCACTTTGCTCATAATAAATTATGAAAATACGAGTAAGCTGCTGCCAGCTTCTTTGGGTGGGAGATTGACACAATTTTTCTTCTCTATCTAGTCATTTGTAGATTTACAGGTTCCGAATGGGAAGTTGACATAAGTTTCTGGTGAGGGACTTACTACAAGTGCTTTCCTGCCTATTTGTGGAGGCCTTCTACATGCTTAGGGTCAATATCCAGGAGAAATGAGATTCAGCTTTTCTTGCAAGGTGAGATCGCAAATTCGTAACAAGCTATGGAAAAATAATTTTGGCAAGATTTTTCCTTTGTGTATTGTATTTATAGATTTACAGTGAACAAACTGATATGTACAATCTCCTAAAATATAGGAGATAAGGATAACCATACATATACATAGGATTAAGCCAACTGCAACTCTATCCTGATAAGCACTATCTCGTGGACTCATCCTCTAGTCTGTTGGAAGAGATAACTGATGCTGAAGACTGATTTATCTTAACATCCCCTTTCAAACCCATGGGAGGATCAATGACCATGAGTCTGTCTCTAAGTTCTAGAAACCGAGGAGCAGTCAAACCCTTGGTAAAAATATCTGCACATTGATCTGCATTTGCAATGTAGTTAATAATCATGTCTTTGTTCAACACTTTCTCTCTAATAAAATGATAATCTACTTCCACATGTTGTGTTCTAGCATGAAAAATAGGATTAGAGGCAAGTGCAATGGCTCCCATATTATCACACCATAATTGTGGAGATGTTACTAGTGGACATTGAAGTTCTTTGATTAGCATTCGTATCCAATATTATTCAGTAGTACATATGACCATTGCTCGATACTCTGCTTCTGTACTGGACCTCGAAACTACAGGTTGTTTCTTGGCTTGCCAGGAAATGAAGCAATTACCTAGAAAAATTTCATAGCCTGTTGACCTCCTGTCAGTTGAATCACCAGCCCAGTCAGAATCACAATAGGCATTTAACTGCAGGGAACCTGAGGAGAACCACAAGCCATAATCCACTGTGCCTTTAAGATATCTTAACACCCTTTTTGCTACTGTCATATAAACTGTAGTGGGACAATGTAGAAACTGGCATAGTTGATTCACTGAAAAGGCTATTTCAGGCCGTGTGAGTGTGCAGTATTGTAAAGCGCCCACGTTATGTCTATAAAGTGTAGGATCTTTGACAGGATCTCCTTCAAACTTACTGAGTTTCTTACTAGACACGCAGAGTGCTGAGTAAGGTTTAGCTCCAAGCATGTCAACTCTGGCAAGAAGTTCACAAATATATTTTGCTTGGCTGAGATGCATCCCCTCTTTACCTCTGTGTACATGTACTCCAAGAAAGTAGGATAAATTCCCTAGATCTTTCATTTTGAACTCCTTTTGTAGATTCTCAATCAACCGCTCAATACTCGAAGAATGTGTCCCCATTACAATAATGCCATCAACATAGATAAGCACAAATAAATGCATGTCATTTTTATGAAGCATAAAAAGAGAGGTGTCAAGCAGGGAACCTTGGAAGCCAAGACATTGTAAGGTTTGAGTGACTTGATTGTACCATGCCCGAGGAGCTTGCTTAAGGCCATAGATGACCTTATGTAATATGCCTACGTGATTAGGATACTTCTAATTCACAAATCCTTTTGGTTGCTCCATAAATACTTCTTCAGCAAGAACACCATGGAGGAAAGCATTAGACACATCTAGCTGCTTAATGGGCCAATGAAAGTGCTGTGCAATAGCTAGCAGCAGCCTAATCGTGGCTGGTTTTATCACTGGACTAAAGGTCTCAGTGTAGTCAATTCCATCTCTTTGTTCAAAGCCTTTAGCTACCAATCTAGCTTTGAATATGTCAATAGAACCATCAGCTTTTGTTTTTAGCTTATACACCCACTTGCTGTTGATCACATGTTGATCTCTTGGTCTTGGACAGAGAGCCCATGTTTCATTATCCAGTAGAGCCTTGAACTCACTTTCCATTGCAGCTAACCATTGAGGGTTTGCTATTGCCTGTGAGAATGTAGTTGGTTCACGAGGAAGGGTTGCTGTGAGTAAGGCTTTAATAGGATGTTTGGTGGACTTATTTGAGTGATACATTTGAAAGTTAGCAAATTGTTTCGGCCTAGAGTTGCCAGTCATTGATCGAGTGATGACTTTAGTTGGGCCCACTGTAGGTGCTGGAGAAAAGGTATGCATACTAGGTAAGGTGATCTGGGAAGATTCTGGTATCAAATGTGAATTGAGATTACTGCTGAGATAAGGTTCCTGTATAGCAGATATTGAAGCTGGAGGAGTTGATTCTTGTGTTGGCTGTTGGGACGATACTATTTCAGAGGGTAACTGGGGAATTGTCTCACTGAAATTATTAATAGAATAGATATGAGTAGGTAATAGAGTGATACCTGAGTGGAGGGATTGATCTCGTACATGATTTGAAGGTGTAGCCTTTACTTGTGTAGGAAACAACTGTTCATCAAAGACTACATGTCTTGACACATAGACTTTATTTGTTTCTAAGTCAAGGGATTTGTATCCTTTTTTATTGGAGCCATACCCAAGAAACACACATTGCTTACTTCTAAACTCTAGGATAACAAACACACCCAAAGGTTTTCATGAAGGAGTAGTTTGGTTCAGATTTGAAGAGTTTAGTAAAGGGAGTGTCAAATTGTATAGAGGAAGATGGTAATCTGTTTATAAAATACACAACAGTGTGACATGCTTCTACCTAATACTTAGAAGAAAGAAAGGATTGAGCTAGTAAAGTAAGCCCTGTTTCAATAATGTGCCTGTGTTTCCTCTCTGCAATCCCATTTTGCTGGGAGGTATGGGGGCAGGTATGCGATGAAAAATCCCATTGTCATTGAGATATTTGGCAAAAACTCGAGAGGTATACTCACCACCTCCATCAGTTTGAAATTGTTTGATCATTTGGGATAGTAGATTTTCAAGGATGCATTTGAATTTGACAAAGCACTCAAATACATCAGATTTGTGTTTCAGAGGAAAGAACCATGAATGTCTTGAAAAATCATCAATAAAAACCACATAACAGTTACATCCATTTATTGAAGGGATAGGGGATGTCCATACATCACTGTGAATTAATTCTAATGGACTAGAAGACACTCGACTAGACTCTAAAAAAGGAAGTTGTTTACTCTTTCCTAATTGACAAGGCATACATAGACTTGACTGAGACTTGCTAGAGCTTATTGGAAGATGATTATTCTGGAGAACTCGATGCAGAATCTGAGTGTGAGGATGTCGAGTCTCTTGTGCCATATGTCTATGGTAGTCTTGACTCCAACCAAAGCTACAAATGCCTTTTATTCTTGACTAAGTTTCCTAATTGCACTGGATATAGGCCACCTTCACTTGGTCCCTATAGGAGGATTGCCCCTATCAAGTTGTCCTTGATTAAGAAATAACTGTCAATAAATTTGAATGAGCAATTATTGCCATGACAGAACTTTTGTATAGAGAGTAGATTGTTTGATGCATTTGGACAATGGAGAATATTTTTCAGGTGAACAATAGAATTAGGTGTTCTAAATGAAGATGAGCTTATGTGTGTAATGTGAAGACCCTTACCATTCCCAACAGTGACAGTGTCAGTACCCTGGTATGGTTGCTGCAATGTTAGATTGTTCAAGACTGCTGTGATATGATTTGTAGCCCCACTGTCAGCTAGCCACTCATCATCACCATGTAATGCATTAGATTGTGATACCATAGCTGCAAGTTCAGTCGGGGGATGCCTTCCTTGATAGGCAAAATCCATTCGATGAAACTAGTCTAATGCCTTTACCACATATTTGACAAGGAGTCTTGTTGGAGGTAAATTGATCTGAAGAGCTCTTACCTTGTGGCTGATGTCCAGAATGAGTATAGTTTTTCTTCTGGTTTGAGTTCTTCCCAGTAGGGACCTTGATGTTCCTTGAAAACCATGCTTTGGCTTGCGGTTTTGGCCTGAGAATTTTTTAGAATACAAGGCAAAAGAACTTGTTTCTGCAGTAGGTGCCTGATTCTCGAGTAGTTGTTCATAACTAAGGAGTTCAGATTAGAACTCCTCAAGGTTCATAGAGGAGTCCTTGTTAGCAAAAGAATAAGATGTAATGAATGGATTATAGGATGGGTTTAATCCACCTATAATATAGGTGATAATATCTTCATCACTTGGGGTTTTACCAACTAAAGCGAATTGGTCTGCAATAGCCTTTGCTGATCCAACAAACTCACTGCAGGTTCGAGTGCCTTGTTTGAGGGTCTGCAGCTGGCGCCTGAGATGATTCATCCGAGATTTTGAGGGTGAAGCATACCTAGTTGAAAGAGCATTCCATACCTGTCTAGAGGTATTTAATCCATACACTGTGGGAACAATCTTATCAAACAGTGTAGCAATGAACCAGCTTAGAATAAACTGATCTTTCTTTTCCCAGAGGATAAAATCTGGGTTCAACACCATGGAATCCTTTGTATTAGGATGCTGAATAAATTGATCTGGATAGGGCTCTGAACCATCAACAATGCCCAGTAGTCCATTTGTTCGCAGTATGGGGAGAAATTGACACACTCATGCAAGGTAATTTGTATCATCCAGTTTAGTATACACTGGATGTGACAGGTTAGGAATGGAGAATGATAAAGAAGCAGTGGAATGGTTTGAACCAGCCATAGATTCGGTGTGAACCTGGAGGCTCTGATGCCAAGAAAGAAATACTGAAATAGAAGGCTGGCAATGATAAATTATCCTGCCTTTGTGTATTGTATTTATAGATTTACAGTGAACAAACTGATATGTACAATCTCCTAAAATATAGGAGATAAGGATAACCATACATATACATAGGATTAAGGCAACTACAACTCTATCCTGATAAGCACTATCTCGTGGACTCATCCTCTACTCTATTGGAAGAGATAACTGATGCTGAAGACTGATTTATCATAACAAATTTTAAGTTGGTGCCTATGTGAATGGGCCTTAAGATTTCCATTTGGAATCCTTTGTATTTTTCAGAATAAGTGGGGAACACGCATCACACTGATGGTGCAATGGCCTGACAAGTCGTTTGCGTTTAGTCTTGCACAAGCCTTGGCTTGGAAGAGATGTGGTCTCATGGTGAAACCGACTATCCAATTCAGGTTAGATTATCTGCCTTGGCTTTTTTTAGTTGCCAATGGATAAGGCAATTTAATATTAGGCTAAATACATTTTTTTTTATAAGAAAATTTTATTCATCGAATGAAATAGGCTAAATGTACACAGAAATATATAAAAGAAACACCTACTTACATTTCATTGGCTAAATACATTAGTACTCGTTGAAAGTCTATCGGGTGGCACTAAAACTCCCAAGCTAAAATTTTAGTCAATTTTACCTTGAAACTTTCAAGAAGGTACAAGTAGACCCATAGGTTAGGTTTGCATCCAACTTGATGTCAGATATGTCAATCTTGTGAAACTAGATAATATTATAGAAAAGCCAGAAAATAATAATAATAATAAAATCAAACGGTATTTAGATATTGTTTAAGCATGTTTGATCAAATTATTATGTTAACGGTTGACAGTTGTTATTTATAATAATAGGTGGTAAGTTCCTGCTATTTTCTTAATATTGGTTGGAGGCCCGTGTAGTTTGTCCATCTACCCCTGCCTATATAAAAAAATAAGTTTGTCCATCTACCCTTTTGGGTAACCCAGGTTGCGTGAATATTGCTGTCAAGATTTCTTAGTTCCACACGAGAGCCATTTTTCCAACTCTCTTCGAGAAAGAGATATAAAGCTGCAAAGCATGCAATTCAAGAAAAAAGAAAGAAAGAAAAACCATCATTTTGGTTCCGAGCTACTTGCAGAATTTAAAATCAGCGATGCCATAGGTTCCTGTCTCATATTTGCTATTATGTATATGCCTTCTTTTGCTTTCTGAGAAGATATACGCCTTCAGATTATATATTTCTCTTGTCGGTTTTGGTTTCTTAACTGTACAGTTTTAGCTGTACCCCGTCAGTAGTATACTAATACTTTGCTTCCATATTTTTAAAGAAATCAATTGCTCTCAAATCATAAGACTTGGTGTTCACTGTTGGAGTATTGCATCACATATAGATAATATGGAATTAAAGTCAAAAGTAGAAAAGGCTAAGGCTAAAATAGACAATACAGTATAGTTTGTTAATTCTGTTACTTTACATTTTCTGTATAAATATGATGTAATAGCAGACTAAGAGATTACTTCTTTTCATTTTCAATATTCAATACAACTCAAATTCATTTCCTTAACTTATGAAGATTTCGATAAACTACTAGCTATTGCCAATTCTTCTCAGTCAACTCAATCATCTCAAACTCCCTCAAACACCCAGAATATATTAGCTTGCAATCTTGTTACCTCCTCTCGATTTTCTGGTAATGCTTCCTACAATTTAATTTCTTCCACTTCAGAATCCAAATGTTCTTGGATCTTAGACACTGGTGCAACAGATCATATGATCTGTTTACCTCTATTCTATTGTTTCCCTCCTAAACAAATAATACATCTATAAATTTGCCCAATGGACAGATTATACTAGCCACACACATAGGAACAATTTGCATTTCTAATAATCTCTTCTTGCAAAATGTTTGATGAGTGCCATCCTTTTCCTTTAATCTTTTATCTGTTTCTAAACTAACAAAAGATTCTAATATTTTTTTATCTTTCTTTCGTACTCATTGTCTTTTGCAGGACCCATCAATGAAGAAAATGATTGGGATTGCATTTGAGAAATAAGGCTTCTTATTACTTCAATCCTGCTCACGAAAATTCTAAGCCCAATCCCATTCACTTTTCTGCTGCTTCTCAAAAATCATTGGACTTATGGCATTACAGATTAGGCCATGTGTCCCTTTCTAGACTTTCTTCCCTTAAACATCTTGATTCCTCTATCTCTATGGATTGTCAAAATGTATGTGACATTTGTCCCTTAGCAAAGCAAAGAAAACTGCCATTTCTTGTATCAAACAGCAAGTCTAATAAAATGTTTGATTTGATTCATTGTGATATATAGGGTCCATTTGGAACCATTTCTTATTCAGGTTATAGATTTTTCTTAACAATTGTTGATGATTTTACAAGATGTACTTGGGTTTACATGCTTAAAACAAAATCTGAAGTTCCATTTCAAGTTAAAACTTTCTGTAGAATGATTAAAACACAGTTTGACATTACCATTAAAGCTATAAAATCAGATAATGGACCTGAGTTCATTCTCATAGATTTTTATCATGCAAATGAAATTTTACATCAAAGAAGCTGTGTAGAAACCCCAAAGCAAAATGGCACAGTTGAAAGAAAACACCAACATTTGCTTAGTACAGCTAGGGCTCTAATGTTTCAAGCAAATATCCCATTATCTTTTTGGAGTGACTGTGTCCTCACAGCAGCTCATATTATCAATAGGATCCCTACCCCTCTTCTTGAAAATAAAACTCCATATGAAATGCTTTTCAATAAAACACCAAAGCTTGTTCATCTAAAAGTATTTGGTTGCCTTTGCTTTGTTTCAACACTTCAAAGTCACAAACGAAAATTTGATCCTAGAGCTGTAAAATGTATCTTTCTCAGGTATCCCTCTGATTTAAAAGGCTACAAAGTAATGGATCTTCATACTAAGAAAGTCTTCATCTCCAAAAATGTTGTATTTCATGAAAGTATTCTTCCCTTTACAGTTGCACCAACTGATCCTCAAAGACATACCTTCCTATTTCCTCCTTCAGAAAATCCAGACAATTGTGATATTTTCCCTGTTAATCCAGTTGATAATCAATCTGTGTTATCAACTTCACCTATTGATGATAATCAAAATGATGATCATCAAAATTCTCCTTTACCTCAGAACAATTAGATTTCAAATAATTCTCAGCAACTCAGAAAATCTACTCGAATTAGACAAGCACCTCATTTTCTGTAGAATTATATTTGTAGTCAAGTTTGTTCAAATGTAGCCCCTTCAACGTCTTCTGCTGATGGTTCTACAAAAGGCAATTTCTATTCTATTTCTCCTTTCCTTTCTGCAAATAGACTTTCACCATCTCATAAAGCCGTCCTTGCTTCTATTACAACTTCATTAGAACCTAAAACATATAAATAGGCTGCTCAATTTCCAGAATGGCAAAAGGCTATGAAAAATGAACTTAATGCTTTTGAGTTAAACAAAACATGGGAGCTTGTTACTTTACCTAAACATAAACAGACCATTGGTTGTAAGTGGGTGTTTAGAATCAAATACAAAGCTGATGGAACAATAGAGAGACATAAAGCAAGATTAGTGGCAAAAGGCTATACTCAACAAGAAGGCTTTGATTTTTTTGACACCTTCTCACATGTTGCTAAGATTACTTCTATTAGACTTCTACTTGCTGTTGTTGCAATTAAAAATTGGCATATACATCAATTAGATGTGAAAAATGCATTTTTACATGGTGAACTACATGAGGAAGTCTACATGGATTTGCCTCCTGGACTACCAAATCAGAACAACAAAGTTTGCAAACTTTTAAAAAGCCTCTATGGTCTTAAGCAGGCCTCTAGACAATGGTTTGAAAAACTGTCCACTTCTCTCATCAGCTATGGTTTCTCTCAAGCTAGCTCTAATTATTCATTATTCATAAAAAAGTCAGCAACATCCTTCATGGCATTAATAGTATATGTCGATGATGTATTATTAGCCAGTGACAGTTTGCAAGATATTGAACTGTTAAAGAAGTTTCTGGATGATCAATTTACAATTAAAGACTTGGGGCCATTTAAATATTTTCTTGGACTAGAGGTAGCAAGATCTCATACTGGGATCTCTCTTTGCCAAAGAAAATATGCACTGGATATATTACAAGATACTGGCTACATTGGTTCCAAACCTGCAGCATTTCCTATGGAATCCAACCTTAAACTAACTATTGATGATTCCGAACCATATGAAGATCCATCAGTCTACAGAAAGCTAGTTGGTAGATTGTTATACTTAACAATTACCAGACCAGATCTTGCCTACTCTGTCCAAGTCTTGAGCCAATTTTTGGCAAAACCAACAATCAATCACCACAAAGCAGCAGTGGGAGTACTTAGGTACTTAAAGACTACTCCTGGACAAGGTTTATTCTTCCCTTCATCCTCAAAACTTCAGTTGAAAGCTTTTTCAGATAGTGACTGGGCAGGCTGCATCGATACCAGGAGGAGCATAACAGGTTTTGCAGTTTTCTTGGGAAATTCTTTGATCTCATGGAAATCTAAAAAGCAGGCCACCATTAGTCGATCCTCTACTGAAGTAGAGTACAGAGCTCTTGCAGCTACAACTTGTGAAATACAATGGTTAATCTATGCACTACAAGACCTGCAGATTGATCACTCTCAACCAACACTCTTGTATACTGACAGCAAATCTGCTATGTCCATTGCCACAAACCCAGTACAACATGAGAGAACCAAGCACATACAAATTGATTGCCATTTAGTTCGACAGAAGCTGCAGGAAAAGCTCATCAAGTTGTTCTATATTCCCTCTCGGCTACAGCTAGCAGACATACTCACAAAGCCACTTGGATCATTGCCTTTTCATCATACCCTTTGCAAGATGAACATTCTTAACATAAATGTTCATCTTGAGGGGGGGTGTTGGAGTATTGCATCACATATAGATAATATGGAATTAAAGTCAAAAGTAGAAAAGGCTAAGGCTAAAATAGACAATATAGTGTAGTTTGTTAATTCTGTTACTTTACATTTTCTGTATAAATATGATGTAATAGCAGACTAAGAGATTACTTCTTTTCATTTTCAATATTCAATACAACCCAAATTCATTTCCTTATTCTGTCTTCAATCTCTCTTTATTCATTTGATCGAGTTCTTATCATTCACATATTTCTTGTTAAATGTTGCAATGGCCAGTTTATGCCCCACTTTTGGTGGAAGCAATCGTGGGTTGTAGGCGGAGCTTATTCATACGGTGAAGGAGCAACTGAGTCTGATATTGGGATGTGCATTCATGATTCATCCTTCTGCATTTTCGTCTATTTCTGTAAGTCATTGTTTCACACCAGTAGTGTTCTATCGATAATCGATGTCTTGAGGGCATTAGCATTAGGTTTTCTCCTACCATTGCAAAAAATAAAGCACATATCACCTTTGCTTTTCTGAAGTTTTACTTGGTAAATTTAATTGTCAGAAGAGTATAATTTTTGACAAATAAAACTTGTCAAAAAAATTTTGACAATGAAATTTCGTATATAGAAACTATTGACAGCAAAGGGATTGACTTATAATGTTTTGCTTGCAAAAAGAGAAAAAGAAGAAGGAAGAAGTGCTCTTTAGTGGTGTTATTGAAGTCTGTTATCTTAAGATCTTATACGATGCTTATCATTATCTTTGGAAATATACGCCGTGCTATCATATTTTCCTTGCTTTGTACTGATCTTCATTACAAGAAATTTGACTTTTAGGGACAAAATTAGTTAGGGAATAACTAAATTTCGTCTCTAAAAGTTATTTTTGGAGACAAAATTTTCATTTTGTCTCCAAAACTGCCTAAGATACAAAATTTGTTCAAACAGACAAATATCCATTCGAACGGAATATTTTGTGATGAAAAAAATCATCTCAAAAAAGAAAAAACGTTCAAACGGGAAAAAATATATTGGAACAACCAATTAATGTCTAATAATCTGTTCGAACAATAATATTGGTGGAAAATTAATTTCTTTTCCCCGGGAAAAGTTAATAACCGTACGAACTTAAATTTATTAATTCGAACGGACTTTTTTCCCATTAATTTGTTTATCATCATTAACTTGTACATATATTTTTTCCATTAAAGTAATAATTAATATTTTTTCCATTAATTTGTTATCATTTTCAAAGTACATATATGTGTATATATTATATATTATGATTTGCGGTGAGTTCAGATTTTTATAAATTCACAAATTAATTTTATGTAATTAATTTCAAAACTTTATAGTGATTTCTTTTATGTTAAATTATATAAATATACCTTTAAAGATAGTATCATTTTTTATATTATCATGAACGACAAGTAAAATGAAAAAAATAAATAAAGTAACAAACACGAGAAATAAAAACCATACATTAATTACATCTCAACTATATAATGTTCAATACAACATAAAAAGATAAAATAATAACTAAAACGACTATTTGCTGCTAAGCAAATCAACATCCTCTTGTAACATTTTAATGCGTCCATCCAGATCCCTAAGCTTCTCCATGATGGCCTCAACAAACTCAACAAACAGAGCTCTTAACTGATCCAAAGTAGCCCCAGGAGGCTGTCTCTCAACAGCGGCAGTAGTACTAGTTGAAACTAGATCGGTGGGCGAGGCACTAGGCTGTTCTGGTGTAGTCTTCCGCAAGTGCCCCTTGCTCTTGCTGAATGTGATCTTATTAAGAGGCCCAATCTATGGCGACCTCCGCTCAGTCGCAGACACTGTAACCCCTGATCGGAGTAAGAGGTTAGATATCAGCAGTGCAAATGGTAGACTACCTCCACTTACATAGTGTGACTCCGATCGAATGTGGTAGAAGAAATACAAGGCCAGATCAATGGGGTCCCCCCGTGCTATACGCAAAAAAAATCTGGCTCGATTAATCCCGAAATCAGTCTTGTGTTTTTTGGGTCAATGTTATAGCCAACAATCAAGTTAAGCATTCTGAAAGATGCTATACAGTTTGCCTGTCGGATCACCATGCTCCCATCATATGGAGGAGCCGAAGGGTCTTGCACTAGATGACGCACCTGATCGTCTATGAGACCATCATCAGGTAGATCTTCATCCTCACTACCATCCTCATTATCATTCGGCTCTACATTTAGGGCTAATGTGGAAGATGCAGCCGGTGTGTCGGAATTAGATGGTGCAGCCGCTAGTCTCGATGTAGCCACTCCAGGATATGGGCTAACCTCGCGTTGGATGTCAAGGAACTCGACAATAATACGGGGAGAGAAATTAATACTCACTCCCCGGACTGATAAAGTGTACAAAAGAGTATCAACACTCCCCTCTCCCATGGCACGGTAAAATTCACCGACCATCGCTGGGTACGCAGTCCCCTGCTGCTGACAGATCGGTGCCCATCCCGGCTTGGTGAGGATGGACTGTATGCTCCATCCCTCCCATGAAAGATCAGAGAAGTCAGACAAAATGATCTGACGCTCGATGAGTATAGGCCTCGACTCCTGAGCATGAGCTGGTCCAGTACTACTTTCACTGACTTGATCTCTTGCACGTTTTCTTTCGCTAGATGCCATTAGTATACTTTTTAACCACAAGAAAATTAAGAATATAATTATAAATATTATATTTAAAATATATTATTGAAAAATTAAACTAAATTGAACTGAATTGAAATAACTAGTTCGAACTAGTAAAATTATTCAAATGGAAGATTCTGTTCAAACGAATTGGCAATTAATACTCGTTCGAACTAATTTTTTTTGTTCGAACATAAATAAATATGTTTGGCAACTTCGCGTTCGAATGGAA
This sequence comes from Pterocarya stenoptera, assembly GCA_003123785.1. Taxonomy (NCBI): domain Eukaryota; kingdom Viridiplantae; phylum Streptophyta; class Magnoliopsida; order Fagales; family Juglandaceae; genus Pterocarya; species Pterocarya stenoptera. Next base: position 135,758 of record QEOT01001705.1, on the reverse strand, counting down.
TAGATTGCGTTCGAACGAGATCGAAGCCAAACAGCCATGGCTGAGTCAACTCAGCCATGACCGAAACTCTAACATCTACACCAAAAGCTTTGTCTTAATCGGTAGAAATGATTAAGGAGTGAATCTCAATCATTTGTACTGATTAAATATCCGTTATATTGATCAACTACACCAAAATGGGGGGATTTCGAATCCGAAATCCCCCCTCCCAAACAAAACTCATTCTTCAAAAAAAAAAAGTAACAATACAGGTGGAGAGTAGGCCCATACCTCTTAGAAGTTCAAATGCCTTGTTCCTACAGCGGTTGAGTGGCGGTTGTGGCGGCGGAGATAAGGGGCGACTCGGAGGCTCTTGGCGACTAAGGGTTAGAATGCGAGAAATGGGTTTGATGCGAATCGAACTGGACATATAAAGACCGTGACGCCTCATTCAAACGGAATAAAAACCCGTTCGAAAGGGATAAAAATCCGTTCGAACTGGATAAAATCATGTTCGAACGGTTATTATACTAATATATTTCTAATTATATTACTATGCTAATATATAATAATACTAATATTACAAAGTACAAAAGTATAAAAATAATACTAATAATAGTATTATAATACTTTAATATAATTAAAGTTAATATATAGTACTTTAATAAATAATAGTTAATATATACTTTAATATAATTAAAGTTAATACTTTAATAATAGTATTATAATATTTTGGTCGGAACTCTCCTCTCCTCTTTGTAGGGTGAGGCTTTTCCTTTGTCTTTGGACAAAGTTCACTTCTCTTAGGCTTTGAGTCTGGAGAGGTTTTCACAGGATGACATATGAGATTACACAATGTTGGGAATCTTTAAGGCTTATGGAGGAGGAGCAAGAGGAGCTCACCATTCCAGATGAGGCTCTGTTATCCTCTAACAACAAAGGAAAACACTGCTTGCTAGCAATGATCTTCAATGACAGAACCGCAAATAGAGAGGCTTTCAAGACTACCATGGCCAAAGCCTGGAATACAAAGGGATGGATCACATTCAAGGAATTTGGAACAAACAAATTTCTTCTAGAGTTTCAGCATTGTACAAATAAAGAAAAAGTAATGAGAGGGAGACCATGGTCTTTTGACCGTCACTTGGTTTGCATGAAGGAGTTTGATGGAGAGTTATCCCCCACTGTGGTGCAATTCACCCATGAGCCTTTTTGGATACAAATCCATAATCTACCTTTCGCTGGTATGACCAAGAGTGTTGGTGGTCTAGTGGGGTCAGGGCTAGGGAAAGTGATTGAAGTGGAGGTTGACTCAGATGGCTATGGCTGGGGCAACTGTCTATGAACCAGAGTTGAAGTGAACATTACTAAGGCCCTTCCAAGAGGTCGCTTTCTTAAGGTTGGTGACAACCAACATTAGCTTTCATTCAGGTACGAGAGACTACCACTGGCTTGTTTCAACTGTGGTCTGTTAATGCATGGGAAGGGGAGGTGCGCCAAACTATCCCAGGATTCCCAGGCCACAGAGCAGTATAGGTAATGGCTATGTGCAAATTCCTCCTTTGCACAAGGGAAACCTCTGAAAAAGTATGGTGGCTCTGTGGGACAGGACCATGACCATGATCCCTCATGGAGGTGGAACACCAACGAGGAAGAAGGTGAAACTTCCAGTTTCAGGGCTACACCTACACAGGCAGAAAAAGTAGCTTCTGTTTTGGTCAAAGCAGGTGGAGGAAAAGCTGCTACATGTCCTCAAGACTATGATATCTCAGCCCTGACAACACAGTGGACACCTGACAACAACAGAGCTGCTCCCACCAAACATCCGGAGACCTTCCCTTCAGTTGCTGTTCCTACTTACAGTCAAGACAGCACTCCAAAGGATCACACAGCTTGTCAAACCCAGGTACACAAACTGAACCCTGTTGACTCTTTTGATAAGGGTGGGAAAACGAGGCCTGTTGTAGACAACCATGCCTCAGTAAAAAATCACCCTGGTAATTATCCCATCGTGGATCATGACATGAGAATCCCTTCACCCAATGAACCTGCCATTGCTATGTCCTGGAAAAGGAAGGCTAGAGGGCACCAATGTGTCCTCACAGATATTACAAATAAACCCACTACCCATTCTCGTGCAACAAACACTAAGAGAAAAGCTCATGAAATTGCTAATGTTTCTGGTAAGGAAGTCAACAAGAAACCAAACCTAAGACTCATGCCTGCAAGGAGCAAAACTCAGCATAGTTTGGTGGAGGCTGCAGTGCAGCCCCACCAATCCCAATGAATTGCCTAAGTTGGAACTGTTGAGGGCTTGAGAACCCTCGAACAGTTTAGGAACTTCACCTCTTGGGGAAAACAAAGCTTCCCAACTTGGTCTTTCTGTTGGAAACCAAGTGCAGCCGTGACAAACTGGAAAAATTAAGAATAAAATTGGGTTTTGATAGCTGTTTTGGTGTGGATAGTAGAGGAAGGAGTGGTGGCTTGGCATTATTTTGCAACTCATCCATGGAGGTGGATCTCCTCACCTACACTAACTTGCATATCTCTGCAAAGGTTAAACCTATATCAGAAAACTCTAAGTGGCTAATTACTGGTTTCTATGGCCACCCAATGACCACAAAGAGACATGAAAGCTGGAGTCTGTTAAAGGCCCTAAAACCTGAAGCTAGCACCCCTTGGCTTTGCTTTGGAGACTTCAATGAGATAACCCATCAAGCAGAAAAGGTTGGGACCTCTCTTAGACCTCACAGATAGATGTTGAGTTTTAGAGAAACTCTGTATTCATGTGGCCTGTACGACTTGGGTTTCTTCGGTGATAGATTTACTTGGGCAAACAACAGGGAAGGGGACCAATTCACGAAAGAAAGACTTGATAGGGCTTGTCGCAACAAGGCTTGGATGGAAAAGTTTGGCAATCATGCAGTAACACACCTGGAAAGTACCCAATCAGACCACAAACCAATTCTAATTCAGTCAAAGGGGCAAGCTTTGGCTCCAAATAGAGGCAGGATCTTTAGGTATGAAGTTTCATGGAGTAGGCAGGGGGAATGTGAGAACATTATACAAAAAGCCTGGGACTCTTCAGCTCATAAGCCAGGTGCTATACAAAAAACCCTACAAGGCCTCAGATTCTGTCAGGAGGATTTAAAAGTGTGGAATAGCAACAATATTAAGAACCAAGGGAGGTACCTAAAGTCTAAAACTGAGCAGCTAAACCAATTGCAACACATGAATCAAGGCCATTTAAGTGCTGCAGAAAGAATGCTGCAAGATACTGAAAGGTATAAAAAGCTGAAAAAAGTGCAAGAAGTACATAACTAGAATGATTGCAAAGATGAAACAACATTGCATACAATAAAATACAAGGGAATTAAGGGAGGATGAAGACTGCATTCTTACAGTCTTTACAAGTTGCTCAATTTTTCGAGGCTTTCCAAAAGAGGTCCACTGAGCTGATTATCTTCCAAGACCCTATAAAAAAATGCAACTTAAACTGTAATCCAAGTTGTACTTCATTAATCTTCTTTCAGTTCGACACAAAAATTTAATTTAGGACTTACAGCTGCTCAAGTGAAATAATGTCACCAATTTCCTTTGGAATTGTACCACTTAGCCGGTTTCCCAGAAGAGAACTGCAGAGTACCAATTACCGTTACAAACTGACCAACCCATTGACCCTTGGCCAACATCTGCATGGAAAAGAAAAGATATGCTTTCGTAGATACAAAATGCAAGTAATTCCTCACAGATTGACATGAGGGAGCTGAGCAAAACTCGGAGGAATTGATCCATTGATATAATTGCGAGTGAGATCACTATTTAATGGAAGAAACTTCACTAATTAGTACTCTTTCTCAACTTTGAATCATTGGAAAAAAAAAGGATCCTAATATTGCAATTTTGTCAAAATCTAATGCAATATTAACGGACTTCATATATTCTAGAATAAAAAAAGTGGTCTTCACTGATAATGCAATTTTAATGGACCTATTTACTAAGCTGGTTTTCGAATATCCCGTAGAAATGCAATTTTTCTATTGTCATGGCCCTCATCGATAGCTTGCCTGGTATATCGCATCACCATTTGCCGTATATATAACCATCTATCTCTTTTACAATAAATAATCCTATTGTCTTTTAAAAGTTCTAAGAAAAACCAATTCAGATCCTATGTCAAATTTCAAAGTCTCTGGAACACAATGGCCTATCCTCGAATGCACACCTAGAACCCATCATAAGTCTCCATGATCAAAGACTCTGAAATGGCAAAATAGCAAATTGCTCGTGATGCAATGAGAGCTTGCTTGAACAAGAAGTTTTAGGTTTACAAAAGAATTATAGTAAACTTATAAACTGACTTGACTTAATATAAGATGTCAAATCCAATAATGTACAATAAAAGAGTTTTAGAATCTAACATATTATGTCAAGTCAGATTTATTTTTATATGATTTATTTGTAAGCGAAACAATTTTTCACTTGAGATCTCTAATGCAGAAAATTAAAGTATGCATGTTTCTCTTACAGTTGTATCAGATTAGTAAGATTTCCGAATTCAGCCGGTAGGATTCCACTTAAAGGTTTTGCTACACAACCTCTTACTATTCACCCACACTCCACACTCTATACTTTTTACTATTTTTTAATATTTAAAAAAAAATTTTTTTGAATTTATTTTTTTAAATATTTCAAATTTTTTATTCACTATTCATATAAAAAATATTTGATAAAACATTAAAAAAAAGGTGGAGTGTGGAGTGTGGGTGAATATTAGGAGGTTGTGAAGAGTTTTTGTCCACTTAAAGCAAGATCCTTCAGCGGGCTGTCACAAAAGAAAAAACAAATTCATAAAAATAACTGAAATAAAAATATATCAAAGTTCTAGTACTATTTAGAACAGGAAAATATCATCATGTGGTCATACATATGTTTGCACACTTATATAAATATATATATAGCTCATGTATACCACAACTACTAATATATATGAACGCTAAAAAGATATAAAATCCATGAAAAAGTGCTGATATCAACAAACATTTAGGTTCATGTTTATTAATTAAGGAAAATGTGGCTGGGGATAGCAAATGGAAAGCTCATACATGCTCGTGATTCTGCAAACAGTGCCACTTTTTAGAGTGCAATTGCATGTGACATTGCTAGAGTTTCGATACCGTCGATATTGGATATGTTGACACTTGTATCCTTACAAAAATTCTCATCGATCCTCCAATTTAAGTTCTGTAATTTTGTGGATATTGCTTCGAGAGCTTTCACTGTTGATCAACAAAATAAATTGGTAATCCGCATGTATATATGTATGTTAAATAAAATCTACGAATCATCCTGGGAAATGAAAAGCAAAATTGAGAGAGAAAGAGGTAACCTCATTTATTCTAAGTCTATATTTTAAAAAGATTAATCAATAGTATAATTAAAATGTTGGTGGAATTATTATAAAAATTAAGAACATATATCTCTCTCCTAAACAATGTGGTATTCTATATATTATTTATATTCATCAGTAAATATAATAATTAAAATACCAGTCTTATACAGTGGAAAAAGACTCATAAAAAAGAAAAAAGTTTAAATTAATTTTTTTAAAAATCTAGATAATCATTCTTCTCAGTTAAACATAACCAATCTTTTCTCTTTTTTTTTTAAGAAAAGAGCCAAAGGTCACATGTTCAAGAGTAACCTCCTCCCAAATTTTATTAAAAAACCCTCACTTATAGTGGAGGAAAATCGTGGTAAAAAAAAAGACACTTGGGATTTACAAGTAGGCCATCCCAAAAATCAAGCCAACACAAGCCAAAAAACCAAATCCAGAGAACACAAATAAACAATAAACTATAAGTCAAGATCAAACTAAACAAGCCTATTAAACTTGACAAAACCATTCAGCTCGAACATGTGGAAGGCCAGCCTTATCCAATCGAAGAATACCCTTCAATTGACGAGGCAAAAAATCAAAATCAATAAATCTGCTATTTTGTCCTTCCACTCCTCATCGGGCAAGGTAATCCGCTGCATTGTTCCCCTCTCTAAATTGATGCGCAATAGTGAAGTTCACATCCCTTAGAAGGAGCAAAAGATCCTCCCAAAAATCCCATAAATACCATGGCGTACACTTCCGACTAGTCAACCAAGTAACGACCAACTTGGAATCACTTTCGATACAAATTTGATTGAAACCCAGCTCCTTACAAAGACTAATGCCGCAAACTAAAGCCCTCAATTCAGCCTCATTATTCATACCGTGACCAAAATAGGAAGAGAACGCACCTTTAAAATTTCTCCGATGGTCCCGAATGATGCCTCCGCTACCACAAGTGCCTGGGTATCCCCAACAACTCGCATCTACATTCAGCTTGATCCACCCCACTGTAGGTTTCCCCCAAGCAATAAGCTTCAGTTGAGTCCTAGTGCGAGAGACATACGGGACATTTAGTGCACGAAGAACCTCCTCATCATGTGCAGAGAGATACCAGTGTTTAACCATAAGTGAGGAGAGCTTCCTAATCCAAACCTTAACTGCTAACCACACACCTGTTACTGATTCCATGTGATTCTCCATGCGTGCCTTGTAATGGCATAGCTAGAGGCGCCAAGTGATGATAGAAGGGAGGAGTTTAATTAAAAGACCTATGTGGCTCGACTTTTTGGACAGGTTGAACCAATGCAGCACCGTCATCCACCATGAGAGACCTGCAATTTGCGCAATGCCCAACGCACAAGCAGCCACTTTCCAGACTTCAGAAGCAACACTCCCACACTGTAACACATGATGTAATGTTTCAACTTGACCCTGTGCACAGCAATCACACCTAGAGGCCGACTGAATTCCCATAGACTGCACCCGAGAATCGACGGTCAGGCCATTAAAACGTGCTTTCCACATACAACCAACCATCTTTTTCTGTAAAAGATGATGCCAAATCCAGTCCATCCCCCTTAGTTCAGTCCCTCTTATACGAATGATATCCCAAGTAGTGACAGACGTAAAGAGGCCATCCCTTGCTGGTTTCCAGATGGGAATATCCTTTACTTCTCTGCCTGGCACAATTTCATGCTTGATCTCTCTAGCCTTATCGGTACCAACCAATTGAAGAAGATGATTTTCATCCCAGGAGCCATCAACCCAGACATCTTGAATGCTAAAATCATCAGGCTCATCATTCCCATCTACACAAAGAGGCCCACTCTCCAACTAACGATCAAACCAAAATGAAGAGCCCCCTTCTCTTACCTGCACTTTGATGTTGTTAGCCACATCAAGTAGCATAGACATAATCGATCTCCAAAACCGAGAGGCAGAGCGTCAAACTTCAGCTTGTAGAATGTGACTCTCCTTCACATATTTAGCTCAAAACAATTTAGTCCACAGATTGTCAACCGAAAGTAATTTCCATGCAAATTTCATGTGTAAAGACTTTTAAACCTCATGAAAATTCCTAAGGCCAATACCCCCCTCCTTGACTGGTTTGCACATTTTATCCCAAACACACCATTTCATTCTCAATTTCCCATTAATCTCACCCCAAAAAAATGTTGACAGAATAGAGTTATTTTTTTAAAAACCTTTAACGGCACGTTCAAAACTTCCAAGAGATGTATAGCCATACATGAGAGAACGTGTTTGATCAACGTGAGTCTCCCACCTTGGGAAAGCAGCTTCAATTTCCACCCTGCCACTTTGTTTCAAACTTTTGCAAGAAGAGGTTCTAAGTCTCGTGCAGTGAGCCTACCTGAAACAAGGGGAACACCCAAATATGTAACCGGGAACTTTCCTTTAACAAAATTAGCCCTTCGTCTTCTTATTCGGTGAATGAACTAACTCCCGTGGTAAAATAATATTTTCAAAAATACTATGACCTGGAATAAAAGTACATTTCTCCTGAGAAATCAACTGAGGCAAAAACTGGGTCATGCGTTGCACCAACATTTTAGAAAACTTTTTATAAGCAACGAAACAAAGACTGATCGGTCTAAATTTGGCAAACCTCTTGGGGTCTTCCACCTTCGGTATCAAGACAATATAAGAGGCCGTATAAAAGCGAGGCAAAAGAGAGCCAAAGAAAAAATCCTTAGCTGCCTCTATCACATCATCTTTAATGATATCCCAGCAGCTTAAAAAGAAACCCAAGCCAAACCCATCTCCGGCGAACTCTCTTTCGGAATCAATTTTAAGGCAGGAAAAATCTCTTCCGCAGTAGGATCAAGACCGAGCAACAATTATCCGCCTCAAAGATAGAGCTTTGTATAAGATGCGAAATATCAACCTGTTCAGCAGAAGATGAAGCTGAAAGAAAATTCTAAAGGTAATTGAGCGCTCCCTGGTGGACCTATTCTGGAAATTCCAATAGCGTGCCATCCTCTAGCCGCATGTTAGAGATAACTTTATTTTTCCTCCGTTGATTAACAACGGCATGAAAGAATTTGACGTTCTGATCCCCTTCCATAACCCATTTGTTTTTCGCCAGTTGAGCAAATCTGGTTTCTTCTCATTGTTCCCAGGTGTCCATCTCAATTTTAGTGACTAAAAAATCACATTCAACCTCAGGATCATAACTCTCTTGCAAATGACTTTCTAAGACCTCCAGTCTCTTTTCCAACTCCTTAATAGTCTGGCTACATGCCCAAAAATCTGTTTATTCCATGCTCGGAGAGCCAATTTAGTTCTCTTCAATTTATCCGCCAACCGTAATAAACCCGAAGCTTGAGAAGGAACCTTCCAAGCATCTTCAAAACAGCATTTAAAATTTGCATAAGAACACCACATATTTTGAAATCGAAAAGGAGGAGGGTCGTATCTTACCACTTTATTTTGGAAATGAATAAGCATCAGACAGTGATCTAAAGACTTCCTATCAAGATATTCAAAGAAAGCACAAGGAAAGCGGGAAGCGAACGGGATATTAATGAGAGCTCTATCAAAATGAGCCCAACTTTCAATATGACCCTCATGGCCATTACACCACGAGAATCTACGGCCCACAACTTGAAGGTCCAGTAAACTGCAGTGGTCAATGCAAGCATTGAAATCCTTCATACAAGACATAGATCGTGGATTCCCACCAATTGTTTCACCATCTACCTTGATAATATTAAAGTCCCTGACAACAAGCCAAGGCCACTCATTGGGCTCAGCTCCCTCAAGACTATGCCAAAGATGCCGACGCTCTAGTGGGCTACATTTAGCATAAATAAAAGTAAGAAGGATCTTTTCCTCACCAAACCGAAACCACCTAGTGATCATCTGATTAGTCATGGACAGCCCCTCCCATTCGCAAATATCACTCTAGAAAATCCACAATTTGCCTTCGATTGCATCATTACTACAATAATTAGGAAGCTCCAACGAGCAAGCCAAGCAAGGCATTTTACCAACATCAGCAAAAGGTTCCGAAATCCCCACAATATTTACACCATACTTCTTCACTAACCACTTTAATCGACATCTGGAATGACCTAGCACTCGCAAGTTCCACACCAAAATGTTATCAATCATAAATTCAGTTTAGAGAGATGGGATAAAATCCATTGTGATTATCTCACCGTGTGTTTCTTTGTCTCAGATGTCATAGCTCTCATCTCATGGTTTCCCGGATCAGACTCATAATTCTTTTCCCGAGCGAGCATTAAAGGTCTGCCTCCATCTTCAGTATCCGAATAAGATACTTCATTATCATCCCCAGTAACGTGCGAGTCATCTACCACCATAGTGGACCTGCATTCCAACTCGAATATCTTAGATATCAGAGCAGTCTGCCCCCCCTCAAAATCATGCCTGGTAATTACGTTGACCAATGGTAACAATTCAACCATAGGGCTCCCCATAATGCCACGGTCTACACTCCCTCCGCCTTCCATATCAGGTGAGACCAAACTCTCCGGCAAGAGCACATGATCATCTGGATGCACAACAGGTGCATCATGAGTCATAGTATTTCTAGGCTCCTCTTCAATAGGCCTCGTCACAACGTGATTACTGTTACTCCCATTTTGCATAGTAGCTGAATCCTCCATACTCTGTTTCGGCAAACTCCCATTCGCAGCTGTCAAAACCAAAAGCTTTGCGGCCGCATCATCCTGAACCGGCGGAACGTCCGAAGATACAAGCTGTGACGGACCATCTCCATCCACATCGTGCACCTTCTCCCCCTCCTTATCAATAGTTTTTCCTTTCTAGATTTTCTTCTGATTCACACGATGCCTTGTTCCACCTGCATTACACCGCGGCTTTCCCATCCGACAAACCACCTCCTTGTGGCCTTGCCTATAGCATTTGGAATAATAAAATCCAAGTTTTTCGTACCGAACCTCCTGCTAGATTGTCCTGTTTGCCGACACAACAATCGAGAAACCTTGGACTGGTTCCTCCTTCAGATCCACCTCAATACATATACGCGCTCCCGAAGCCCTTGTTTTGTGCAACATTGCATTGTCTGTGCCCAAGTACTGATCGAATCGAGTAGCTAGGATCTGTAAACAATCGGTTCGATACATATGCATCGGTAGACCTGGTAGAAATATCCATTGTGGCGCCAGAGAAGATTCCACATGAAGGTCGAAATCTTTTGTCCACCGAAAAAGTCTGAATATGTAACCGTCAATAACTCTGCCCTCACGAGTGCAAGCATGCACAAAGTCCTTCTCAGATTGCATTTGAATGAGAACATGGTATGCGTCCACAAAACTAATAGTAGGAATCTCCATAAGACCCCATGATTTCATCACATGCATGCGTATCTTGTCAATGGAAGGTCTTGAACGCGAAAACTTTAACACTAGTGCAAAACGGAAATCATCCGCGGCTTTCGTCATCTCAGACTCCGTAAAAACAAATCTTGGTTCGCCATTGGCGTCTACCGAGTACCTAGAGGGAGCTTGAAAGAGGATGGTTCCTGTCTCATAACCGCATGCACAAAAGATTTGGTACCAAATACTCCACCAGCAGAGTCCCCGACAGTGTCAAAGACACCGGAGGGGGTTGGGGCGCTGTCATGGGCTTGTCCTAGGCACTGAAAGGGAAAAGGATACAAAAAATGAAACTCTGAGAATTACGGGGCACAAAAATGGAAGCATTTTTTGCTACTTCTAATAATGATGCCTTTATGATTTACAAGGCAAAAATAACAGAACCAATCTTTTATACGTGGGAAGGTATCCTTATCTTTTTATACAACAAAAATGTACATAAACGTTTTCTGCAGTCTGCGTGCATTGATTGAAGATGAGAACTCTTAAGTACCTCTGTTATTGCAAGATGACATAATCAACTAGGGCCTCAACTTTACAAAAGTCGATGAAATTGAACCAAAATGGCACAAGTTGCTCTGGACTGGACAACATAAAACCATTTTTTGCAACTTAATTTACATGATTAAATATATATATATATATATATAGTATGTTTTCAAAATTAAAAAACGACAAGTAAAGAATACAGACAATATAATATTAACATGATAATATTTAGTTTTATAAAAATATATTAATTATAAACTTCTTATATAAATTAATTTCAATCATTTTAGCAATAACATATATCATATGTAAACTCAAGTTCCAATGAACCTCAATTAATAGTTATTAGAGTAATTGTTTAACTAATGAAAATGTTTCATCTTATCTTATTTTATTATTAAAAGATTTTAAAATTCTCATATAAATTATAATAAACAATTCAATTTTTTAAAAATTTTAAAATAATAATAATATTAAATAATATTCTAAGTTAGACAGACAAAAGATAGAGGGCCATTCTAGGGAAATATTCCACGTAAGTAATGAAATGTATCAACTGATCAATCGGCCGACACTACAGTGGCTAACGTGGACCCATATCACATGCATGCATATTGTTCTGTACTGGCCGCTATTCATGCTGAAGAATATTATTTTTAAATAATTGAGAAAATGTTTTTACTTTATTACGAGGAATACAAAAGTAAAGATGAGAAAATGCTTTTACTTTTATAAAAAAGCACTTTGAAACTCGGAAAGCAGATTGAAAGGATTTAGATTGAAAGGTTACGTACGATTTAATCCTTCTCCAATCATTCTTTTGGACCATCTTGGATTTTTTTTTTTAATACGTTCTATCGTTTGTCTCATGGTTTAGAACCACCACCGGCACCGGATCGAATATCTTAGGATGAGCCGTGCTATATATGTACATACACTATAAAAAAACTGCTTATTTGCAGTCAGTTAATTCTAACGAAATAATTATTTACAGTCAAAATAAATCTATTTTGATTTCAAAAAGTATTTTTGTTGCAATTAAATGGCCCTAAAAATTCATTTTTCTTGTAGTGATATTTTATGCATTTCTTAAGAGATAATTTTATTATCGTATTTTTTTAATTCAAACTTTAAATTTTAAATTTTTTATGATTTTCAATAGTCAACCCATTAACATATTTTCGAATAATTTTGTTTGATTTTGTTTTTGTTTTTTAACAGTACGAACGTACAGGCCAAGACCGTGCACTCAAACGTACGGGAAAAGTCGTACGCTATCCATTTACGACAGCGCCCACGTACATCTATTGAAGAACTACAATTATGCTAATTAATTACCAAATTGACAATCAAAATGAGCGCATTCACCACACGTACCTTGATTGATTGAATATTTGCAAGACTAGTAGTTGCCTACCATTAATCCAGCTTCATACAAAAGTAATCAGGCAACATAAGCAAGCAAGCTAGAACTAGAAGATCATGAATGTTCATGGCCCACATGACAAATCAAAGGGAACTGCATCAGTATATCATGCATGCATGGCCTCCAAACGACTTTTCTAACCTGTCTCTGTGGATGGTGGCTAGGAGAATTAATATGCCATTATGGGACGTGGACTTCATTTGCCCATAACAATTAAATATCACTGACTGCTTAATTTCCTCGAACCAGCTTCTGATCCCTCGATGTCACCTTAATTTCACGTTAATGCAACTTGGTGCAGATTTTCATGAACAGCTGTGGACGTCGGGTTGAGAACCTGTGGTCCTTCATGCAGCCACGCAGAGGTGCCATGTATATATACAAAGTTGAGAACTGCTACGGACAGCCAGAGTACAACAACTTTTTTTTTTTTTTTCTCTAAGAAATGGCCATTGAGATAGTAATATTTAAAATATAAAATAAATAATAAAATTCATCTCTTTTTATTAATTTAAAATTTTAAAACAATTGATAATTTCATATGATATCAGATCAGCAGTCGTGATCGAATCCTGACTCTATACTTCACTATTATAAAATGATTTATACATACCCCAAATAGATAAGTTCTGAGTAGGTCTTTATAAAAAAGTAAACTCCATATTGAAAAAGTATAAAAAAAACTATTATTTTTTAGTGAGACCCACTTTTTTACAAAGAACTTATGCGGGGCTTATTTATTTAGGATTTGTACCTAGCATTTACCCATTAATTAAATATTCAACTTATCAGACTCACTCATTGAAAGAGAATATGGCTCATACATGAAGATAAGTGTTAAGATATATAATAAATAATAAAATCCACATCTTCGGATCAATTTAATGTTTTTTACTTTACAATTATATAAATCAGCAAACAATGTTGATGATTAGTTGCAATTTCTCAATTTTAGACAATAATAATTCTACTTAGCATTCCACATACTACACATTTTTTAATGTTTTTTTCCACAATAATTATTTGATATATGAATAATGAGTAGAACAATTTAATTAATTTAGTAAGAATAAAATAAAAATAAAAGGTATGTGGGAAGCTGAGTAGAATAACTCGGTAGGCAATATCAAAGGTCCTTATTCCTTTGATCATTTGCTCGTGTACCACTTGCATCCCCTTTTTATTTCACAATCCATCTCTCTCTCTCTCTCTCTCCAATCAAAGGTCCTTCCTTTCATTTGCTCTTCAGTACTGCGTACTTTCACTTGCTAATAATTGGGTATGTTGTGAAGTCGTTCATGGTATTTTCATTGGAAAATAAATATGTTTCTGCTTGTTCGACTTCTTCTTACTTCAACCGTCATGACCGTTTGCTTTGAAACGTTTGCTTCCAGAGCCCTTAAAACTGCCCGATGATGAAGGTATACACACACAGATATATCAAAGCCTTTTTTATTTTTATCCATTAATTGATATATATATAAATATATATATATATATTTACATATATGGTCCGTTAATCCAGGAGTGAACTTGATTAATTGGGTTTGCTTAATATATAATTGTAGAGTTTAATTTACATTGCAAGCTTTACGTGACATATTCAATACGTTGGGGAAGGACTGAGACTTCTCTAACCCATGTAATAGTACTGTACCACCAACGGACGACATAAAAGAGATTTTCAAAATAAAATTTTTAAAATATATATTATTTTATTTCATAATTAATAAAATTATTTATGCAGAGAAGACTTGGGCTCAAATTGATTAGTAAATTTAAATATATAAAATATATTTTTTTGAAAAAATATGCCTAGTCACTCTCACACTAGTCAAGACTCTCTGATCAGCTCGTCCCTATCTATCTACCAACGAAGGGTCCAGCGCCTTAATTCCTTGCATTTGCTCTCCACGACAGCTTACGTCCCAATTAAATTCACACTGATCCTATCGTCTCTCTCTTATAATTCTCTGAACTCCTTCGTACTACATATTCATGAGCCATTTGTGTACTACTTTCACTTGTTAATTGGGTATGTTGTGAGATTGGTATTTTCGTTGGAAAATAAATATGTTTCTTGTTCGGCTTCTTCTTCCAGCTTCAATCGTCATGACCGTTTGCTTTGCAACTTTTGCTTCCGGAGCCCTTGAACTGCCCAATGATGAAGGTACACACACAGATATCTCAAAGCCTTTTTTTATTTTTTATTTTTATCGATTGACATATATATAAATAGTCCGTTAATCCAGGAGTACTGAATTTGATTAATTGGGTTTGCTTAATATATAATTGTGGAGTTAAATTTACAGTGCAAGCTTTACGTGACATATTCAATACGTTGGGGAAGAAGGATTGGGTCTTCCCTAACCTATGTAATATTAATGTACCACCATTAACGGACGACATAGAAGAGATTGCTGCTGTTAACTGCAGCAACTGCGCCTTTGTCAATGGCAACGAGTCATACCGCGTTGTGGGCATGTACGTTGTCATCTCTCTTTCTCTGATCATCTTCATGACGAGTTGTTTCATAAGTCTCAAATTAGAGATCAGTTAGATGTATGAAAAATAAGTTTATAAACTAACATGAGTTAGCGTGATATGTTTAATTTACGGTATTCATATAGTACTTGTATAAATCAATCTTTTTTCTTAAAAAAAATTGACTAAATGCTTTTAAACTCCCCTACTTGTCGACGCTAGGTTAGAGAATAACAACTCTGGCCATTCACAACCACTACAAAAAAAAAAAAGAAAGCAATTGAGACAGAATATTTACGGTGAGAATGATCATTTAAGACAAAACAGATTCATTTTAACAAGAAATAATTAATTTAGCAGCAAATAGCTAGTATTAAATAAGCAGTTTTCTTAAAGTGAATTGGCAATTTTAAAATAAAATCATATCTATTTTTTTTTAAATTTTAAACTCATGAAATCAAAAGGAATTTTTAAAATAAAATTTTTAAAATATATATTATTTTATTTCATAATTAATAAATAATTTATTTTTCTTTTGATTGCTTCTGATCTCAACTCTCAAGCGGTGAAGTTAAAGGTAAGAATTATGCTTGCCTTCAAACAGCTGCACGCTTACGTTAGAGATCAAGGCCGGATCAAACACATAATACTTTTTATAATATTTTGTATAATTATATTTTAAAATAAAGAATATTTTGTAAAATATCTCACAAAAATATTCTTATTAAATATAATTGTGAAATATACGTACAGTGAAATTATCGATACCATAACTTTTTAGTCGATGGATATCTTTTGATTATTTTGATTAATTTTGTTTCTCTGAGCTGTACAAGAATTGACCACATGTTTATCTCGCGTCCATAGACGTACACCTGTCAGATCTTAGAGTCTGATTTGGGTACTGATGACGACAGCGTTTCTAAATTTCCAAGGCAATCGCTTCTCTTTTTCAAGTCTTTTGTATTTCGTTGTTGACTTTATAATATTTTAAAGAAAAATATGAACATATATCACTTTTCACAATATATTATTTAACTATATTATAAATAAAAAATAATTTAATAAAATAATTAATAAAAATAATATCATTTTATAAAAATACCCTCACTTTAAAATATGTATTGTGAAATATGTTATGAATATATGAGTAATACTAGGTATAAGCCTCAAATATATAAATTTTATACAAACCATTTGGAAAAATATGAACCCATCAAGAAAAAGTAAATTTTTTATACTTTTTCACGATGGTATTCATTTTTTTATAAAGAAAAATGATATTATGTAAGTATCATTGCTCTTTTTTAAAAGATAAACATAACTATACATTTAATTTTGGATGATGCTACTGGACCGATGTCCCAACCGATGGTCAATCGATAAGTTGCAATTTCAATTTTTTTTTCTTTTAAATAATTTTTTAATATTTTTATTTAGATTTTTAAAAATATATATAAATTCAATAATATTCACTTTCTTAAACACTATGAATTTTTTTTTTTTTTTTTTTTTTAAAAAGAATCGGTCAAAACCATCGGTCCTTCGTTGGTTCAATAAGCATTAACCCTTTAATTTTTCTTACAAAATAGTAACTCGTAAGTACAATTTTATTAAGTTTAATGTCAAAAATATTATTTTTTGAGTATTTTATTCTCAAATCCACACCATTTACATTATCTAAATGGTAAAATTTAATTTGTAAATTTGAATTTTAAAAATTTTCTTTAAATTAAATCAAGACATGTAAACATTTTAATATGTGTATTGTTAGACTGGCTTATAAAAATAATTTTTTTTTAACAAAAAGGAAATTTGATTTTTAATGGTTAACTTTAGTATAAGTTGCTATGATGCATTTTCACTTAATAAAGCTTCTTTTTGCATAAGAAATATATCTTTATTGGTTTTCATCTTCTTTTGTTTTTTTTATACAAGGGGTGGAGAGTTTCAATTCCAAATTTTTATTTGAAAAATCGCGTCATATGCCAACAATACAAGCCATATGTCAGGCCATCAGATTTTCATCTTCTTTTATTTATTTTTTTTAATACAAGCAATGGGGAGTTTCGAATCTAACTTTTTTATTTAAACAACCGCATCATATGTCAACAGACAATTAAACTTTCATCTTTTATTGATCTTACTTCATTGGCTAATTCTATATATGCCATCTAATTGGATTTCACATTATATCAGGTAATGCATTAATTGTATCACAACTCCAATTGGTTTGGATGGGCTCAAAACCAAGCACATACTTTAAATTGAAGATGAAGGTTTTTCTTTTTTAGATAAATTTAAAAATTGGTTAAACTATATATTACAAAATAATGATACTTAAGCTTATTTTATTAAAATGTCCTCTATTTAAGATAAAGACGCTATGAAACAATACTTGTAAAAAATGGTTCTGATTTTATTATCATTTTCTCAAGATAGAAACATAATTATTTTACAACTTTGTTTTAAATTGATGACATTTTTAGAAATAATGATGCTCTTATAGTTACAATTATGTTTATATATATTTTTAATCATTTTCGTTTAAAAAAAAAACAATTTTCTACTGGAATTTCAGAATCCTCAAGGGACAGAATCTATCAGGCACTCTTCCTCCAAATTTGGGGAAGTTACCTTGCCTGCAAGTACTGTAAGTGTATTGTACGTGTATTGTTTTCTTTCATCAACTAACTCACCTATGTATTGGAATTCATTTCTTCGTCTCCCTCTATCGTATTTGCAGTGACCTCTCTCGCAACTATCTTAACGGTTCAATCCCTTCAGCATGGGGCTCGGTGAAGCAGCTGGCAGATATGTAATCCCACTCTTCCATATATTTATGTGGAGTAACATTAGATACAAGTTTCAAATAAATTAATTTAGTGCAAATTTTTTATTAAAAAGTGGGTTCTACAAACTGATTACGTAGAACTTGTTTATGTGAAATTTGTATAAATTATTTCTCTATTTACGTGTCAGTTTAGGTTAACGTTGTTCTCACGTGTCAGTTCACGTGCATTAACTGTATGTTATATTATGTACATATATATGTACATATATTTGTACATATATCATTATAAGTAATTGTTCGTGGCTTTAAGTTGAAGGGTATACTTAGATGCTTCAAGTATCTCCAAATTTTGTGAATAGTAAGATTCTTGAACCAATACTTCCTTGTACTAGAGGATTTTAACATATGAGTCTTATCGCAGTTCCCTGTTAGGAAACCGATTAACAGGTCCTATTCCCAGTGCTCTTGCAGACATCAAAACTCTCAAAAACTTGTGAGTTTCGATGGCACCCAATCTCGTTTCAATATTTGAAGAGTTTTTTCATAGGATTATTAATTAATGTTATCGAGGAATTCGGTTTTCTTCTTCGTAGGACGGTCGAGTTCAATCAGCTTTCTGGAAATCTTCCTCCAAAGCTTGGGAATATGCCCTCCATAGAAAGACTGTAAGATGAATTTCATATTCTAAATTGCGAGATGTTCCATCTCTCTTATTTGTTGCCAGAATTACTTGGATTGGATTTTGCAGAAAAAATGTTGAATCCTGATGCCGATAATTAAGCCATTGGATGAATTATTACTAATACAACTTTCATATTTATATTTATCTGTTGTTTTCGATCCTAGTTTTCTCAGCTCAAATAATTTTACTGGGGAGCTACCTCCTTCATTTGCAAACTTGACCTCATTGCAAGATTTGTAAGCTTCTAATTATTTCTTTCTATATATATATATATATCGAGTTTTATTTCCACTTGCTGAAATTACAAGTTACTAATTTTTGCGCCTTTTGAGATACCTATGATACTTTGTTTTTTGTGTCCATCAATGATGAAACGTAAATACAGTCGGATCAGCGACAATCAATTTTCTGGACAGATTCCCAGTTATATTCGAAATTGGAGAAACCTCACTAAATTGTGAGACCTTATATATTCCTTTTCTGAAAAGATTTTGTTGTTATTATATTACGAAAATTGTGTATTATCATGACTCGTAAAATCCAAATATGGCAACAACAGAGTTATTCAGGCAAGTGGTTTGAGGGGACCAATTCCTAGTCTTGATCTTTTGGGAAACTTAACTGACTTGTAAGTATGAATCCCTATTCACACAGCTATAAATAATATAATCATCTCCGAACATACATGTAGAAAAAAAAATTATTTGCCATGAAAATAACTATTTATTAACTTATTTTAATAAAAAAAATTTCATTTTCATCGCAAATAATGTATAAATTTTTCTTGCAATGATATATGATTTGAATTACGATGTACTGTTCTTTGTTGAATTTTGACATACAGGAGAATCAGTGACTTGAATGGATCTAACGTAACTTTTCCACTGAAAAACATTAGCGTACCACAATGGAAAATACTGTGAGTTAAATATATGTATATATATATATTAATTTTCCAAGGTAACAATCCTTATATATGGCTACTCAAGTTTTACATAATTATTTACTTTTTTGCAAGGATATTGAGGAATTGCAATCTTACTGGAACGCTATCCAATCAAATATTCTTACCTCAGGGCGGGAAAACGGAATTTCAAATGTTGTTAGTATAGTACTTCTTGATCTTCCTCTGTTTCCTCGTTTTCGGATATTTTAGAAACCTTTGTGAAATTAATACTTTGATTGAAAGAAAATTTGTACCGCTTGGAAGGAGTTGTCTGCAAAATCTCTTAGGGTTAATTCTATATATTTATTTTCTAATTCAGTTAGTTATAAATTCTCCTCATGCAGAGATCTCAGCTTCAACAGTCTAAGTGGAGAAATTCCAAGCAGCTTTGAAAGTCTAAGTACTGTAGACAACTTGTAAGCAATATTGTAGAATGGATTTCATTCAAAAGCTCACATTTAGCCATTTCAAGGATGATCAGTTCAGAGATTTCCCTCATCAGGGACAAGTGTACCCAATGAAAGCTGAAATAATGCACAAAATTACTACGTACGTAATGATCAATGCTGACTGGTTAATACTGATTCTGTACAGATACTTAACCCGCAACTTGTTAACTGGACCAATACCTGCTTGGATACTGGAATCAAGAAAAAAGATGTAAGCTAATTCTCTGCCAAATTCCATATCTTGGAATGTTGCGTACGTGTTAGGCTAGCATTTAAGACTATATATTTAAAACTTGATTTCTAAGCTCAAAGAAGAGTTCTTAGATATAGCATTTGAAAATTCTACATCATAAATACATGACTATTGATCAATATCACATCCCAATTTTGCAATATCTCATTTTAAATTCGAGACTCATATATTTGTATTGTTGTATTTGGTCATCCAATTTGAAGGCCAGGAAAGAGCTAGCCTCCTTATCCTGGTTTCGAATCGAAGGTTGTTTTGGTATTTGTTTATGTGATTAGAAGCAA
>QEOT01001705.1:85478-113285 GCA_003123785.1 Pterocarya stenoptera | reverse complement strand
TGGTTATTTAACTGACAAAGCAGATGTTTACAGTTTTGGAATTGTTGCCTTGGAAATTGTCAGTGGGAAGGCCAACACGAGTCACCGGCCTAAGGGGGAATCTCTACATCTTCTTGATTGGGTGATTTGAATCACTTTTTTTGTCTTGCATTTCTTGAGTCTCTTGTTTAATTTTATTTTCTTGTGTTTGCTGATATTAAAAATGTGGACTAGCTAGGAAAATATTTCACGACAAATATAAAATGGATAGTGCTACTAGGACCGATGGTCCCAACCGATGGTGAACCGATGCAGTGCATTTTCAGAGTTTTCTTTTCTTTTCTTTCAAGTATTTTTTTACATTTTTAAATATTTTTTTTATAAAAAATACATAAATTAAATAATATTCATTTACTTAATCACTAAGTAAAAAAAATAATTAAAAAAAAAAAGCATCGGGCAAAGCATCGGTAGATCATCGGTTCAATAAGCATTCCCCATATAAAATATCCCGCTAATTGCCACACTTGCAGAGCAAGAATGAAGAATCAACTCCGACTTCTATTATCTGTTTCCACTTTTTTTCTAAGAGTATACAAAATGGCTTATTTTGACTTGTTACCGATTTCTCTAGTCAAAATGAGCCATTTTCCCTCTTTAATTGGCAGCTTATTGTTTGATCTGTTTATGCAGGCACTTGTTTTGAAAGAGAAGGGAAATTTGTTGGATTTGGTTGATCCAAGATTACGCTCAAACTACAAGAAGGAAGAGGTTATGCGCATGATTAATGTGGCTCTCCTATGCGCTAATGTTTCTGCATCAGTTAGGCCTTCCATGTCCTCAGTGGTGAGCATGCTTGAGGGCGATGCTGTTATTCCTGAGTTGGGCCCAAATTTAAGTACCGTAGATGATGAGATGAAAGTGAAGGCACTGTGGGATCATTTTCAAGACAAGAAAGAATTGAGTAGGGGAAATAGTCAGACCCAAAGTTTATTAACGGATGACCAATTCACGGCCGGTACTTCATCTACATCCGTCGTTGATCTATATCAAATCAATATGGATTCTAGTTATTTTGAGAAAAGAGTTTAGATAAATGAGCAATACTACTCTTCATTCTTAGAGTGTCAGTCGCACTAATTGTTGCGACATATTTTAAGTACTTGTTGTTGTTGCATATATAGGTAAATTACGTACTTAAATAAATTTAAATTTCAATTGAGTAATGCTAAGGATAAGTTTCAAATGCATAACAATTTTACTTTATCGATTTTGAGGTGATTTTGGTCGTCCAGTTTTTGGTAGTTCCGTCTTTTACGGACTTCCATTTTTGGACTGTGTTTTTGAATTTTGCTCCTAGGGCTGCATTGAACTGGCATCACCTGCCCATCTAATGGCGTTGCCGTCCGCGGGGATTGCCGTCGTTGGTTCTTCTTATGCCCAGGCTTTGGTTAAATCAGGAGAATCCTCTGGTTTCAAAATTCCTATGCGTTATCCAGTGGATATAAATGGTGATTTGGGTTTCATTTTTACAGAACCTGAAATGGCGAAGGCAGCAGAGGATTTTCGCTTTGCTCTCGTCATGAAGTTTATGCGCACTCGTCCTTCTATCAATAAGATTTGTTTGGCAGTGGTTAAGACGTGGGGATTGGTAGATATTCCTACTATCAGTTTTATGGATGATTTGCACGTACTTATTCAGATGAAGACTGAACGTGATTTTGCGCATGGATGGGCATGTGAAGGGCGATTGTTGGAGGGCTCTGTTTTCCGACTATTCAAGTGGACAAAAGACTTTGATTTTACTAGAGAATCACCGTTGGCTCCTCAATGGATTTATTTACCAGGCTTACCGATGCATCTATATCGAAAGGATTGTTTTCAGATCCTTGCTACTCGGTTTGGGCATTATCTTGGGACATATAATGCTACACTTAATAGAACTAGAGCATCGGGTGCTAGAATTTGTGTAGAAGTGGATTTATTGGTGGAACCAGTGCAGAGTTTCCCCATTATTTTATCTCCATCAAAATTTATTTGGCAGAAGGTCTGAGATGAAAAATCTGGATTCTACTATCACAAATGTTATCGTCAGGGACATACTTCTGTGGTATGTAGGGTAGGTGAGAGGCGAAAGGCTGATGGTCAAAGGAAGGAAAAATCGATCTGGCAGCAGGTTTTTAAATCTGGCGAGGGAGAAGCCCAGGTTCAGACGGAATTGCCTAAGATGGAGGATCCAAAACAAGTAAATGTAGGAGAGGCGGAGAAGATATCTGTGGTTGAGGGTCAGTAGGTGCATGAGTTGCCTATTTCTGAGCAGAATATGGTTTTAACGAATATTATAGAGGATCTGAAACAAGTAGTTGGAGGAGTGCCGAAGAGGTTATCGGTGGTTGAGGGTCAAGAGGATCAGGAGATGCAAGTTTCTAGGCAAAATGTGGTTAACAACCAGGTTCTGCTGGATGTGAATGAGAATGTGCAACAAATTGGTCTGGAAATTTTTCCAGTTGAGGTGCAGCATGATGTGCCTGAGACATCGAATGTGCAAGTTATGGCACAGTTTGAAGTTTTGCATGATAACGTGGTGAGCAATGGTCAGTGCAATGAGGTGGAGGGGGAGGAATTTAGATGTGATATTGATCAAGGCAGTCATGTTCTGCATGATTTGGTGGTCAGTCCTGTTGAGTTGGGCAGTCCAATTTTGAAGTCCACTTCGGAACATAGACAATACGTTGCTAGTCATGCAAATGTTGTTGTCTTGACCCAGGAGGATGAAGTGCAGGGGATTGAGTTTGTGCCAGATTCTGTTTCTGACCGAGAGGAGGGGGAAATTCCGTTGGTGTTGGGAAAGAATAAAGCTTATGATTCAGATGTGGAGCCGAGTAATATTTCTGGTACACCAAAGGAGCTTGTTGGTAAGGCAGTTCGTAAATCACAAAGGGTTCCCACCCGGTCTCAAAAATTTAATTTATGATTGAGCCTATTTTGTATTGGAACGTGCAGGGTTTAGGTCGATCTAAAAAACTTCTGAAGAGTTTAGTTTTAAATATAGTGCTACTCTTGTTGCGATATCAGAACCGTTTGTGGAAGAGGTTCATATGTCTGCTCTTGGAAGTTTCCTTAATTTCCTCATTGGTGTTCGAATGTGGCTGAGGGAGAGAGACTCTGATATTTTTGAATTGTTATGCTGCTCGGCTCAAATGGTTACGGGGTGGTTTAAGATAGATAATAAAAGTATTCTGGTGTCGTTTGTTTATGCTAAATGTTCTCAAGTTGACAGACGATCTTTATGGAGGGAACTTGCCGAGGTTCAGGTAGTGGAGCAACCCTGGGTTGTTGTTGGGGATTTTAATATCATTTGCAATGACTCGGAACGTATTGGCGGCAATTCTCGACCACTGGCCTCTATGGCTGAGTTTAATGATTGCCTTGATCAACGTGGCCTTATTGATCTGTCCAGTGGTGGGAATCATATGTCTTGGTGTAATGGGCATGAGGGTAGTTCCAAAAGCTAGGCTAAGCTGGATAGGGCAGTTCTTAATAATGCTTTCTCCACTCAGTTGCTTTATGCGCATTTGGAGTATTTGAAGTGGAAAACTTCTGACCACTGCCCAATGGTTGTGCATTTTGATAGGCTTCACTTGTCTAATGGTCCTTTTCCTTTCAGGTTTCAGAACATGTGGTGCTCTCATGATGCTTTTTTGGCTTGTGTTGAAGAGGCATGGAACAAACCGGATTCGGCTACAGGTCTTTTGAAACTGGCTGTACGTCTAAAGAGAACCAAGTTGGCCTTACGACTTTGGAATAAAAATACTTTTGGTAGAGTGGAGATTATCATTCAGGACCTGGAGGCGAGAATGGAGAATCTTGAACGTCAACTTCAACTTGGGTACTCCCAGGAAGTTGAAGCTGAATACTTAGTGACTAAACTTGAGATGCAATGTTGGGAGCAGATAGAGGCAACCCGCCTAAGTCAAATTACCAAGAAGACTTGGATTATTGAGGGGGATCAGAATACCCATTTCTTTCACTCGATTATAAACCAGAGGCGCAAGCAAAGCTTTATTTCCCATATGGTGCTCTCGGATGGGAGCGTCTTAGAGAATGCTGAGGCTGTTCACCAAGGTGCCGCTAATTACTTTTATGATTTTCTTACAGGGGGCACGAGGGTGGAGCATTCAGATTTTTTAATTAGTCCGGTGATCTCAGATGTGGAAAATGAAATGCTGTGTATGAGGTCGTCTGAGGAGGAAGTTAAAGAGGCTATTAAATCCATTCCTAAACATAGCAATCCAGGACCTGATGGTTTTGGTTCGGCCTTCTACCTTGAGTGCTGGGATATTATTAAAACAGATGTGCTCGAGGCGGCGTGCGAATTCTTTAGTGGGGTACCACTGCCCAGGTTTTTTGCCTCATCCTTTATTGTTCTTATTCCAAAAGTTCAGGATCCAGCGACATTTGATAAATTTAGACCTATAAGTTTATGCTCGGTGGCTTATAAGATTTTTTCAAAAATCCTTGTTAAAAGAATGACGCGGATTATTCACAAGATAGTTTCGCCCGAACAAGGTGTGTTTGTGCCTGGTAGAAGCATATTTGAAAATGTTATGCTTGCACAGGAGATGGTTCATTCTTTGAATAAGAGAGTTTTGGGTGGCAATGTGATGATTAAAATTGATATGGCCAAGGCCTATGATCGTGTTGATTGGGGTTTTTTACTTGAGGTATTAAAATCTTTCGGTTTCTCCTCCGGATTTTGTCGGTTAATTGGGGAATGCATTAAATCTCCTTGGTTTTCAGTGATGATGAATGGTACTTTTAAAGGTTTTTTCCAACCTAATCGTGGTCTTCGGCAAGGGGACCCTCTTTCTCCATATTTATTCATTGTGATGGAAGAAGTTTTGACGAGGCTACTTAAAAATAATTTTGAAGAAGGGAGAATTGGCAGGTTTCATCATCCGGTAGGGGCTCCTTTGATTTCCCATTTACTGTATGCAGATGATATATTGATTTTTGCTAATGGTGGTAAATGGTCTATTAAGAGACTTGGCGAGATTCTTAGTGTTTATGAAGGTTGGCCTGGGCAGCTTATTAGTAAAGAAAAGTCTGCACTTTTCCCGTCTAAACATATCTCTTCTTCTTGGATTCGTGCTTTATTGAGAATTACTAGCTTTCGAGGGGGAAAATTCCCGGTTACCTATCTAGGGGCTCCTCTGGTGTCGAGAAGATTAACTACTAGAATCTTGGAACCGTTTGTGGAGAAGGTTAGGAATAAAGTAGCAGGTTGGAAAGTTAATCTTCTTTGCCAAAGGGGTAGATTGATCCTCCTCTAGCATGTGCTTGCGAGCATGCCTATTCACATTCTTTAGGCTATTAATGTGCCATTGGCCTCCATTGCTAGAATAAATTCTCTCTTATCGAATTTTTTCTAGGGGCATGTTAATGGTATTAATAAGATGAAGTGGCGTGCTTGGCCGAAGCTGTGTCTGCCAACAGAGGAGGGTGGTTTGGGTGTGAGAGATTTCAAGGAGGTTTAGCATGCATTGCATATGAAATTTGCTTTCAAATTAATGGCCACTAAGTCTTTGTGGACGGAGTTTTTCCGTGCAAAATATTGTAAGGATAGCCATTTTTCTGTAGCTTCTGGGAATCACTGCGGGTCCTGTTTGTGGAGATCCATTTTATCAGTTTTTCCTAAGGTCTACAGCAATGTCAAAGTTATTGTTCGAGGAGGCAATGCTTCCCTTTGCTATGATAGGTGGTTAGCCTCAGGGCCACTTTCTGTGCGGGTAGAAGAATTGTAAACTCTAATCTTCGGATTAATGATTGTTGGTGTGAGGATGCTTGGGACGTGAATTGTTTGATTGATGTAGTTGGGGAAGAGACCACTTTGGAAATTCTTCATAGCTCCCGTCTGGGTAAGTCAGGTTCTAATCTTTTTTTGTGGATGCTGTCCAAAGATGGTAGTTTCTCCTCTACCAGTGCTTGGGAAGTGATTAGGAAGAAAGGTGAACAATTGCAAGGTGAGGAATGGATTTGGCATTGCTTATTACCTAAACGTGTTTCCGTTTGTGTTTGGAAGGCCCTGTATGGCTGTCTTGCAGTAGATGAACGGGTGCAGGCTAGAGGGGTTGCACTTGCTTCAGCTTGTGACTGCTGTGTTCGGAAAGCTGGTGAGAGCATTGACCATATTTTGTGCAGTGGTGAAGTAGCGATGCGGGTCTGGAAGTTTGCGAGTACCTTGTTGGGAGTTCCTTGTATGAGACAGATGCAATGGAAAGCGAGACTTTTGGTGTGGTTCCGTTGCGCTAAGAAAGCTTCGGCTAAAGGAATCCTTACTAGTTTATTACCGTGCATGATCTCTTGGCAGCTTTGGTTGAGAAGGTGTAAAGCTAGAATGGAAAGGGTGCATGACAGTGCTAATCGTGTTTGGTGGTCAGTTAAATACTGGCTTCGTTGTGTCACTGGAAATTTCAGTGTTTCTAACTCTCTATCTATACAGGATATGAAGATTTTGCAGGAACTACAATTAGACCCCCCAGTTCAGCGGATACGTAGACATCGTTTGGTGGCCTGGCAAAGACCTCCTAGAGGCTGGTTCAAGCTCAATGCTGATGGGAGTTACCGTGGTAATCCTGGGAATTCAGGAGGAGGGAGTGTGATTCGAGATGATCTTGGTATGGTACGGGGAGCTGTTTCTGTTCATTTTGGCCAAGGTACTAATAATGGGGTTGAGTTAAGGGCTATTACAGAGGGGGTTGGGCTATGTAAATGGCTTAATTTGTTTAATGTCATTATTGAAAGTGATTCTAAGGTGGTGGTGGATTGGCTTCGTGTGGGTGAGTGTACGTTGTGATATTTATGGGATTACTGGGATGATCTTCTTTCGGCTCTTGAAGGAGTAAATTTTATGGTTGTGCATCAATTTCGGGAAGGTAATCAGGCAGCGGATTTTCTAGCACGATAAGGCGAGTTGGGCTGGAATTTGAATTATGAAGGCTATTGAAATTTGCCACGGAGTTTGAGGGGTATCCTTCGTCTTGATAAATTGGGTTTTCCTTGTCTGTGGTCTTCATTTCTTTGGTTGTTTAGGCTTGTTTAATTTGATTTTGGTTTTATAGTTTGGCTATTCTTTATTTTTATAGGTTTGATTTTTGGGATGCTTTATTTGAATATCTGTAAGTCCCAAAGGTCCTGCATGTTATCACGGTTTTCCTCCACCACAAGTGAGAGCTTTTAATAAATTGCGAAGAGGTCACCCATGGACAGGTGGCCTTCGTCTCTTCTTAAAAAAAAAAAAAAAAAAAAAGGAGTACTTAAATAAAAAAAATCCCTTAAAGTATGAAAGATTATCTAGTACTGTACTTAAATGAAAAGTCACATTATTTTATAAGTTTTCTTGGATTCTAATACTTTGTGGAAAAAAAGGAACGATTGCAGCCAACTAGCTAGAAGTTTTTCTGTGGCGGCATAGTAAATGAGTTGCTAGCATAGGCATCTGAAAAATGTTATGGATCTGCTAGTATGTGATGTAAGGAATATAGTGTAAACGCTGGAATGATGAACATGGAAACTACAATGCTTCCATTACTGGTAACTTGGATTTTTGAGGAATCCAAAACCTCCAAAAGAGACTGCCAAAATGTTCAGATTACACATGAGGAATCACTGATTCCCTTTTTCCCATCTTATCTGCATGACTCTAACAGAATTACAAATGAAAGACATAAAACCCCTCACCGTCCAGCTAATGAAAATACAGCGTTTTAGACATTACATCAAACTACACCGTTCGGACTTATTCCACTTAAAACAATAAAAAGATTCTAAGTACAATGAAAATGACACAGCATACTACTAGTTCTGAAATGACACCGTCTGCTTCCTCCTCTTTACGCACCATTTTGATCAATGTATGAAATGCCCAAATTCCCTTTTCCTCTCCACATTGCCCTAACCTTCGATACTCTCCCTTCCAGACCAAGCTCTCACCTTTTCCTCTTCTCCCACCGACTCCCTCCATCAGCAACCTAACAATCCTCCACACTTACAAGACCTTGCCCACAAGGTGTGGATACAAGGCTCGAAGATTCCACAATTTCTCCCACGTGCTGTCCTCCATAGCCATACCCGTCCACTTCACTAGTACCTCCGTCACGGCCCGATCGTTCTGTCGTCTCATACGGCATTCTACTATCTTCTCTGGCTCAGGTAAAAGCTCTCCTTTTTCGTCTGTGGGTGGGAGTGAAGGCAAGATTTGAATTTGCTCACCAATTTTCTTCTTCAAGCAGGATACGTGGAAAACCAGATGGATCTTGCTCGTTGGGGGTAATTCAAGCCTGTAGGCCACAGATCCGAGCCTCTGGGTCACTCGAAAAGGTCCATAGAACCTTGGAGACAACTTCAAGTTATGACGCAATGCCACTGTCTTCTGTCGGTAAGGTTGAAGGCGTAGGTAGACCTAGTCATCTACCTTGAACTCCCTCTCTGTTCTTTTCTTGTCTGCAAATGTATTCTGTCCTGTTTTGAGCTGCCTTGAGATTCTGCCTTAACAATTCTAACACTTGTGTTCTGTTACGTAAATTTCTGTCCACTGCTTCATTGTTTGATGTGCCTGGTATGTATGAGAGGAGTCTCGGGGGTGGGTACCCGTATAAAGCTTCAAAAGGTGACATCTTTGATGAACTATGGTAACTAGAGTTGTAGCATCATTCGGCTAGGGATAACCACTGCGCCCAGACCTTTGGTTTCTGTCCCACATAGCACCTTAGATAGCCTTCCAGGTTTTTGTTTAAGGATTCTGTCTGGCCATCACTTTGAGGATGATAGGCAGAACTGAAGTTTAAGGTTGTTCCCTGCAATTCAAACAAACTTTTCCAAAACAAACTCCAGAACACAGAGTCACGGTCAGATACAATTGTTTTAGGGAGACCATGTAATTTAAAAATTGTATCCATAAAGACATGAGCTACATCCTGAGCTATGTAAGGGTGAGACAGAGTCATGAAATGACCATACTTAGCGAACCTATCCACTACCACTAAGATCACTGAGGCCCCTTTGGACAGGGGTAGACCCTCTATAAAGTCCATAGAGATGTCTGTCCATGCTTGCTCTGGAATAGGTAATGGCTGTAGCAGGCCAGCTGGAAGAATGGTCTCATGCTTAACTACCTGGCATACCTCGCACTCCTTCACCCACCTTTTTATATCCTTCTTCATACCGGACCAGTAAAAATCCCTCTTAGCTCACTGATAGGTCTTTAGGTACCCCGTGTGTCCCGCCATTGGGTCAGTGTGAATGTAATGGAGCACCTTCTTAATGAAAGGTGTTCCTGGCACCAACATCAACCTTTGCTTCTTCAGAAAAAGGCCTTGTATGATGGAAACTCCTTTAGGAAGCTCCTATTGTGCCCCTGCCTTGACAAGAAGTTCTTTAAACTCTTGTGATAATTGGTAACTCAGTTTAAGTTCCTCCACCCAATCTGGTTTTGGAAGTGTAATGTGAGTAAATAATGCTTCTACTAACTCTTCTTCTCCTTCCTTCTCAGAAAGAGCATCAGCCACTCTATTCTTTTGTCCCTTCTTGTACTCAATTTTAAACTCATACCCCATCAACTTAGTAAGCCATTTCTGTTGCGCTTCGGTGCCTACTCTTTGCTCCAATAAGAACTTCAACGCCTGCTGATCTGTCTTGACTATAAATGATTGCCCTAATAAATAGGGTCGCCATTTCTGGACAGCAGTTACTAAGGCCAGCAATTCCCACTCATAAGTGGATAGGAGGAGAGCCCTACCCTTCAGTACCTTGCTGAAAAAAGCAATAGGCTGCCCCGACTGCATTAGGACAGCCCCTATCCCTGTACCACTCACGTCACATTCAATGATAAAAGGTCTAGTAAAATCTGGAAGTTTCAACACTGGAGGTTGAGTCACCACCTCCTTCAATCTGTTAAAGGCTTGTTCAGCCTCTGAACTCCACCCAAAATTATTTTTCTTAAGCAAATTGGTTAATAGAGCTGCTAGTATTCCATACCCCTTAATAAACTTCCTATAATAGCCCCGTGAGGCCCAAGTACCCCCTCAAGGACTTAGTATTCTTTGGTGATGGCCAATCTAGCATGGACCTGATCTTGTTTGGATCTGCCCGGACTCCTTCAAATGATATAATGTGACCCAAGTAGTCCACCTCCTCTACCCCAAATCGACACTTAGACATCTTCGCGTACAATTGATGATCCTGCAGCACTTCCAGTACTTGTTTTAAGTGCTGTAAGTGTTCTTTCCAGCTTCCACTATACACTAAAATGTCATCAAAGAATACCAATACGAACTTTCTTAAGTATGGCTTAAATACCTGGTTCATGAGCCCTTGAAAAGTGGACGGGGCATTGGTAAGCCCAAAAGGCATTACCAAGAACTCGTAGTGCCTTTCGTGAGTTCTAAAAGCAGTTTTCTCAATGTCCTCGGGTACCACTCGAATTTGATGATAGCCCGATCTGAGATCCAGTTTTGAAAGTACCCTCGCACCACATAACTCATCCAACAGCTCATCTATAACTGGAATGGGGAATTTATCTTTTATTGTGTGCTGATTTAGTGCCTTGTAATCCACACACATGCGCCAACTGCCGTCAGCCTTACGTACCAGCAGTACTGGTGAGGAAAAGGGGCTGGAGCTAGGTCTAATAACCCCTGCTTGTAGTAATTCTGCCACTATTTTTTCTATCTCCATTTTCTGGAAATAGGGGTATCTATAAGGTCTATTTGAGATAGGTGGGGTACCATCCTTCAAAACAATTTTATGGTCATGCTCCCTAACTGGAGGAAGCCCTTTGTGCTGCTCAAATACCCCCTGAAACTGTTTTAGCAGCTCATTAACTTTTGTGTTTGGCACAACTACACTGTCACTTGTCGACGTTACTTGGATTTGGAGCAAAAACCCCCTTCCCTTAGTCATTGAGGCCAACATTGCTTTACTACTTCCCTCAAGAGATGTAGGTTTAGGTTCCAACCCTCTAAGTTCCACCGTATGTCCAGCATTTTTGAATTGCATCGCTAGTTTGGAAAAGTCCCATACAATAGGTCCAAGAGTCACCAACCAATTTACCCCCAACACAATGTCACACCCTCCCAATTCCAACATGTAAAGAGATGGACAGAAATGAGTACCTTGCATTTTAAGGGGTACTGATTCACAAAGGCCTTCACTCTGAATAATGGCTCCATTTGCCACCCTTACAGCTAGCTTGGTGGATTGGTTGATGTTCAGTTTTGCTCTTCTTGCAATCGTTGGATCTAGGAAATTGTGAGAGCTTCCCGAGTCCACTAGGATCACAACTGGTTCACCACTGACCGTACCCTTGACCCTCATCATACTTGGGCTAGGAGTACCTGCGATAGCATTAAGGGAAATTTCAGGATTTCCCTCAACCTTAGCAGCCACGGCACTGTCCTCTACCAACGTCTCCCATTCTTCACCCCCTTCAAAATGATCTTCCTCTAGGTTCTCACACCCTTGCAGTAAGTAAATCTTGGTTTTCTTACAAACATGGTTGGAATGCCATTTCTCATCACAGTGGTAGCATAGGCCCTTCTTCCGTTTTTCCTCCTATTCCATGGAGAAAATTCTCCTTGTAGGTTGGAAAGGTTTAGTCCACTTAGTGTTACTTTCAGTAGATGGCTTCCCATAAGTTGTTTTGTCAGCTGGAGAAAACATGGATCTGTCCCCTCCTGATTTTATCCCCTTCCGAGAGCTAATAAGATATTCCTCTTGAATTTTTGCCAGTGCAAAAGCCCCAATTAAACTGGTTGGATTAAACATTTTTAAAAGTAGCCTAACCTCATCTTTCAAGCCACTGATGAAACAGCTTAATTTGTGTGCCTTTGATAGTCCATTGATCCTGTTAGACAATGACTCAAAATGAGTCTGGTATGTTGATACTGCGGTAGTTTGCTTCAGCAGTGTTAGGGCTTCCATTGGATCGTCGTAAGTGGAAGGACCAAACCTGAGTTGAAGAACTCGAATGAAGGTTTCCCAGCTGGTAAAATGCCCATTGTCCCAAGCACCCTTGTACCAAATAAGAGCTTCACCTTGCATATGATATGCTGCCATTAATAACTTCTGGGCTGGGTGTGTTTGATGGAATTCAAAATAATGGTTTGCCTTAAACACCCAACCTGCTGGGTCACTACCATCAAAGTGAGGAAAATCTAACTTGATTCCTCTAGTGAGTGCTCTTCTATTATCATTTCCCTCATGCTCTCTGTCATGTCTATTTTCAGGAGGAGGCTGCTGCTGGTGTTCCCCCACAGTGCGCAGCATTTCAGACATTTGATCCATTCTATCAGACAAACGTTGCATTGCTTGCTCCTGGTCTTCTGCTTGGCGTTGCTTGCTCTCTTTGTTGTCTTACTTGGATTTGGTGTTTTCGGCCATTCTGGGTGGTTTCTGGTTTGAAGTGCTGTTTGGTAGATTGAGAATGTAATAGGATGGTAGTTCTGGGTTTGTATTGCGGGTTTGTGTATATTGTAATGGCTTGGAGTATATCTAGTTTTGTGCTTGAGGAAGGCTAGGTCTGGGTAGGATCGGTGCTCAAGTGATACCACTTGTTATGGATTTGCTAGTATGTGATGTAAGGAATATAGTGTAAATGCAGGAATGATGAACATGGAAACTACAATGCTTCCATTACTGGTAACTTGGATTTTTGAGGAATCCAAAACCTCCAAAAGAGACTGCCGAAATGTTCAGATTACACATTAGGAATCACTGATTCCCTTTTTCCCATCTTATCTGCATGACTCTAACAGAATTACAAATAAAAGACATAAAACCCCTCACCGTCCAGCTAATGAAAGCACAGCGTTTTAGACATTACATCAAACTACATTCGAACTTATTCCACTTAAAACAGTAAAATGATTCTAAGTACAATGAAAACGACAAAGCATACTACTAGTTTTGAAACGACACCGTCTGCTTCCTCCTCTTTACGCACCGTTTTGATCAACGTATGAAATGCCTAAATTCCCTTTTCCTCTCCACATTGCCCTAACCTTCGATACTCTCCCTTCCAGACCAAGCTCTCACCTTTTCCTCTTCTCCCACCGACTCCCTCCATCAGCAACCTATCAAAAAACCATTAACTTTTATATGTGATACTGATTTGGGATTATATTTGAATTGGGACATAATCTTTACGTTTTACAATTTACATTTCCTGATTTTCATGTTTAATTTCCCCATTAATATCGCATTTTGATTAGATTTTGTATATCCTTTTGGTCCATAAAATCAAAAGATTTATAGCTATAACTGGCACTTTTTGACTCATCCCCTTTTGATTTTTCCAGATTATAAGATAAAACAATATTTATGAATTTGAAAAATACATAAATTCTCCTTAAACTATATATCATTTAATTTCTAAATCACTCCTAAAACTAAAAAAAATATATAATTGAGAAAAACTATACTCATGAAATGTAGTGTGGCAGCCAGACTTTACATGCAATCAAATCCTAACATGGACCTAATACACCTTGCATTTTACCTCAACAGCACTCTTTATTACCATCCTCACGAAAACAAACCAGTCCCGTTTCTCTCTGAAACTTCGCCTACCCAGACCAACGAACGGGGGTGGGAGCTTTGGCTTCTCCCCCTTACCTTCCCTTCTGTCCTTTTTACTCTTCGTTGTAGTATTTTTTGATTTTTTTTGTGTTTTTTTCAGGACAAATAAGGGAGGAGTACCGTTTGAGTCCTCTCAGCCGTCGACTCTCTACACGCGCCCCACCGGGATGACGCCCAGCCGCCGATCTTCAATACCACCAAATCTGGCGTCCATCGGAGCGGCGCGTGGCCCGCACTCGCGGGACGAATTTTCTTGGGAATAAGAGGAATGTAGGTTGAGTTAATAGGATGGAAAGGAATGTGACCATTAAGATATTCTAGCACTGCTGCACACACATCACTTCCAACTGTTCCCCAATGGTTTTGATAGAAACAAGCTACAAAACCATCTGGTCCTGGGGACTTCAAAGGTGCCATACTCTTGACAACTTCCTCGATCTCCACCTTGCAAAAAGGCCTAAGTAGTTTGCCATTTGCTTCCCTTGTAACTCGAGGCTCTAGGTGTTTCAAACAATCCTCCAGGTCTATTATGCTTGCTGGGTTGAAGTGAATAAGTTCTCAAAATAAGCTTTGAAAGCGTTGTCGATTTCGACTTGACCCTTATAAATCCTCCCTTGCCCATCTTCAATCTATTTAATGTTATTTTTTTGTCTCCTCTGGTTTGCACAGGCATGGAAGTACTTAGTGTTTCTGTCCCCAAAAGCATACCAGTTTCTTTTGGCTCTTTGTTTCCATTTAATGTCCTCTTTCTCAAGTAGATCTCCAATTGCTTTCTGTAGCTTCTTTATCTTAGCTGAGTTTTGACTACTCTCTTCATCTTCTAGCCTCTTCAAAGCCTCAGATTTTTCTTTTATTTCCTTGCTTTTGTCCTTGCTGAATTGTTTGCTCTAGCTTAAAAGTGCCCCTCTGCATCCCTCCAGTTGTTCTAATATAGGTTTTTGTGTCCCTCTGCTTCCTTCAGTGTCCTCCCATGCCTCCTTGATTACTTCTCCGCAACCCTCTTCCTTATACCAACTCGCTTCATATCTGAAGGCCTTACTCCCCTTCCATTTGTTTATATCCCTTCTGTTCATAATCAACAAAATTGGTCTGTGATCAGAACTCCCAGTTAACACTTCCACCCAATAATCCTTGAATAGTTGGGCCCAACTGGAGTTAGCTAGTACCCTATCCAACCTTTCCTTGGTGAAAGTGTCATCCTCATGCCTGTTACTCCAGGTGAACTTGCTGCCCTTCCACTTTAAATCTGTCAGATTCCCCTTCTCCAATACCCTCCTAAAATTTTCCATAAGTTTCTCTTGTCTAGGTCTTGCCCCTACCTTCTCAC
This sequence comes from Pterocarya stenoptera, assembly GCA_003123785.1. Taxonomy (NCBI): domain Eukaryota; kingdom Viridiplantae; phylum Streptophyta; class Magnoliopsida; order Fagales; family Juglandaceae; genus Pterocarya; species Pterocarya stenoptera. The sequence continues at coordinate 98,344 of QEOT01001705.1, read as the reverse complement.
CATGGGTTAGGATCTCATTGAAATCTCCTAACACACACCACCCTTAAGACCCTTTTGGCTTTAGTGAAGATAGCATATCTCAAGCTTCAGTCCTTTTGTGAGTTTCAGGATGGCCATAATAACTGGTCAGTAGCCACCTCGATTTGTCCTCCTCACTTGATATCCAAACATTTGTATGTCTTTGGGTATAATTCATTACTTCTAGCTGCACTCTACCATTCCACAAAATTGCCAATCCCCCATTTAATCCCACAGGTTCAACCACAAAGCATCCTTCACACTTCATTCTCCTCTTCAAACCATCAAACTTACTGGCTTTCAACCTAGTTTCCATTAAGAAAACTATATCGGGTTTCTTTTCCTCCACCATTTGGCAGAGATCTTGAACTGTCCAAGGGTTCCCAAACCCCCGGTAGTTCCAACTTAAGGTTTTCATTGTTGGTGGGGCTGGTAACCAGCCTCCACCAATAAAAGTTGAGAAATGATCTCTGAGCCTTCCTTACACAGCTTCCCTTCCTTGTTCTTCTTTAAATCTGCTTCTGACCCCAACTCCACTTCCTTCCTTCTTTTTCTAGTAATATACACACCACCCTTGTATGTTACCTCCCCTTTCTCTCTAAGTGTTCTTTTCCACCTCCCCTTCACCTGAATGTTATTGATCAAACTGCCCTTATCAGTTATGTCTTTTTCCCTTATCTCCTCTACCCCGCTTACTACTACTAACCTTCCTTCTTCCCCTGCTATACTCTCTTCATCTCCCCCCCTTCTATCTCTGAGTTCACCTTATCATTTTTCTCTTCTTCACTATTTAGCTCTCCCTTATCCCCCTTAGTATTCTCTCCCTCAGCCTTGTGCTTATCTTCCTTTTCCCATCCAACTCCCTCACTCTCTACTCTCCACTTTCCATCCACACCTCCTTCTCTAATTTTTACTTTAGTCCCCATTTTTGTTTCAGCCCTTATTCAAACACCAAACTGCTGCTTCTCCCCCCCTTCCCTGCACACTCCTTCATGCAGTGTATTATGCAACCACACTCAAAATAGATTCTGGGCAACTTTTCATATTTCACTAGAATCCATAGCCTTTCATCTTTCACTGTGATTGTCCTACCTCTGGCTAAGGGTTTCGTAAGATCAATATTGATAAGGACCTTTAGAAACTTACCCCATCCACTCCCATCCTCTTTAACATCCACCTCTTCTACTGTGCCTATGGTTTTCCCTATTTGCTTTCCATGATCCTCATTCATATATGCTAAAGGCATGTTATGCATTTGAATCCAAAAGCTTTCTTTGTCAAACTTCATTTTCTGCGGTGGTGTATATTCATTGAATAGTTTCAGGGCTAGTAGGTGTGAATCAAACAGCCATGGTTTTCCCCTCCATACACGCTGCTTATCTGCTTGATTAGCAAAGGTTATAGAGAACATGTTATTCCCTATCTCGGCAAACTTAGCAGGTTTGCTTATTCTCCAGACCTTCTTCATGGTTTCCACGATAACCATTCTACCAAACTTCTCTCCATGCATAGCTTCCCTACTAAGCTACAGTCACCCTTGTACCATATTTCCTCATTGACAAAATCATCACAAAAAAGCTCCTTCACCTTCACACCTGAATTTGCCTTTGTAGTTTCTGTTGCCCAAACAACTCACTAGAATTCATCACCTCCGTAAACCACCATGCTCTTCTGTCTCACTGCTATGTAACCACCATCCTGCTGTGTACGAACTCTCATTCCCACCACTATTCGTTAGGAAAAGTGTGGTCCCCCCCCTTCACCTCAGCCTCCCACTAGGAAAGGCAGAGAGAAGAATTATAAGTTTTATCCTTCTCCAATCAGTCATTGGGACCATCTTGGATTTTTTTTTAAAATATATTCTATCGTTTGTCTCATAGTTTAGAACCGCCACTGCCATCGGATCAAATATCTTAGGATGGATTTATTAAGTGATAATTTTATTATCGTATTTTTTAATTTAAACTTTAAATTTTAATTTTTTAATCATTTTCAATAGTCAACACATTAACATATTTTTGAATAATTTTGTTTGCTTTGTTTTTGTTGTTTTACAGTACGAACGTATAGGCCAAGACTGTTCACTCAAACGGGAAAAGTCGCAAGATTGGTAGTTTCCTACCATTTGGAGAGGACATTCCTCTCACCTATACAGTATGGGCCTGGGCCTTCACCTTATCATAATTTGAGTCACAATATCGAAGGGGCCCATCAAAGCTGAGAAGGGCCCAACTCACTTCCCATTGCTGACTAAGTAATCACCCAGTGGCGATAAAGGAAGGATAGTTATTATAACAATTCATTAGAGCAAGAACCCTCATCCCCAAGTTTGAATTTAAATAATAGATATATCTATTATCACTTAAGCAACAGAATGGTTCAGAGGCTCTATATAAGAGGAGAACCCAGGTACGTAAAATGAATCGAATTCATTAGTATTATTATTTTTACCTTTAGTCACTGATTTGGGCATCGGAGGCGTTCCCTCGAACCCCCAAACCCTCTACTCTTTGCCTACAGGTGAACGTGAGGTGTTGGCAGTGAAACACGTCGATAACAGTTGGCGCCGTCTGTAAGATTTCTTTAATCTCACACTTAAGGTGCTTTTCACATGCCCATCACTACTTAGTCTCAGGCAACTAGGGATCAAGGAGAAATTTCACAAAACATGAAGGAGAAACTTGGGAAATGGAGGAGATCATAAAGTAACTTTCCATAGAGGTGGACTCACTGCCTAAGGAGAATGAGACTCTCAAGTCATGAAATGGGCCGTCAGGAGAAGACGCGACACCTAGTCAGGCTGATAGGGTAGAGATGGAGGTAAATAGCGCGAGTGTTGGCCAATGCCATCAGGAGAACGAGGAGGCAAAGAAGCTATACCACGACGTATGCAGCCTGATGGATAAATATGAAGAGATGGCCAGAAAGATAGGAACGTCCTCCATGGTTGATCAGTTGTTGTCCAGCACAAATCTACCGTTCTCTGCGGAACTTAGACAATGCCTCTGCCTTCAAAATTTAAAGTCTCGTCGATAGACCTATATGACGGCTCAAAAGATCCCGTGGAGCATTTGGAGACTTTCAAAGCCCATATGACACTGCATGGTTTCCCAAGAGAAATTGCGTGTAGGGCTTTCCCTTTGATTCTAAAGGGATTGACGAAAGGATGGTTTGATGCACTACAACCAAATCCCATAGAAAGTTTTGAAGAACTGGGCCGACAGTTCTTGACCCAGTTTATGGCAAGTAGAGGGCACAGGAGACCAGCCGCATATTATCTAACAGTTAAATAGAGAAAGGATGAAAGTTTGAAAGCATATTTAACGCGTTTCAATAAAGAAATGATGATAGCCGACGATCAAGATGAAAAAATCATTCTAGCAGCATTGTTGGGTGGTCTTTGGCCAAGGAGCCCCTTTATGGCCGAATTGGCCAGGAAAACCCCTTCCACTTTACGAGAATTCATGGACAGGACCAACGACTTTGTCAATGTTGAAGACACTTTCTTGACTGCCCAATCGGAAAGAATGAATGAATGGGAACATAAAGGAGAACAGAGGAAAGACTGAGATGGGGGTCAAAAGGCGAAGAAAGACCAATAGGAGGTAAGGAGGGATAGTAACTTAAGAAGACACAATGGAGGTTATGTGTACTACTCCAATACATAAAATCGGGATAAAACAAAGGAAGAGGAACCAAACAATGAGCAACAGACCGAGAAGTATTGTGCTTATAACAAAACAAGAGAGCATAGAACTGAGGACTGTTACAACTTGAAGTGAAAAGTAGAAGAAATGAAGGGTAGTGGTGAATTGAAATGCTTGATCGCCCAGAACATTACCCCCCCACGATCCAGAAACGATCGGAAGCTCGAGTATAAGAGAAGGAGGAGTGAAAGCCCTAGGCGGTGAGAATCACCAAGAAGAGGGAGGAGGTCACATGAACCTCGTGACCGGAAATTGAGAACAGATGATGCTCGCATAAACCCACCCCTAGGCGAAATATATAAGATTGCCGGTGGGTATGCAGGAGGCCGCCCAACTTCTTCAGGAAGAAAGGCATATGCTAGGTGGGCGAGATATAAAGAAGCTTTTAATGTGGAGAGACCCGTCAAGCAATCCCAAGTGCATATATCCCCACAATATCCTTTGAAGACGAAGATTGCCGAGGGGTCATGTATCCACATGATGATGCCTTGGTGGTAACAATGTTGGTGGAAAATTTTACCACAAGAAGGATATTAATTGACAACGGAAGTTCGGCGGACATCCTATTCTGGGATGCTTTCAGCAAGATGGGAATAGGCAAAGGTCGGTTGAAACCAGCACCAACTATGTTGAAAGGGTGCACTGGGGATGCAATACAACCAATGGGATCTATTACATTGCCAATATCTATGGGCACAAACCCTTATGTCGCCACGGTGATGACTAAGTTTTTAGTAGTGAGAACTCGGTCAGCATATAATGTGATCATTGGGTAATCCACGTTGAATGCTTCAAAGGCTATCACCTCGACCTATCATCTAAAGATGAAGTTCCCAACAGGCAAGGTGCGTGGCGAGTAGGTCTTAGCCAGAGAATGTTGTGTGCAGGAACTCAGATAGGGGAAAGGAGAGGTCAGTATTGTGGATACTGAAGAACACGCGGGCCTCGCACTGGGACCACAAGTAATGATGACCGAGCTAGAGACTAGAGATGAAGATACTCTGAAGCATGAGAGGGGAGTTGGTCACTCTTAAACAGAATCATCCTGAGAGCCATGTGAAGATCGGGACTAAAATAACACAGGAAGAGAGACAACAACTAATAGATTTCCTTTTAAACCATAAAGACGTATTCACATGGAGTCATAAAGATATGCCCGGGATAGGCGAGGAGGTCATTGAACACAAGTTGAATGAAGACCCAAAGGTACGCCCAGTAAAACAAAAAAAGAGAAACTTTAGAACCGAGAAGTACGAAGCAATCACAGAGGAGGTGGATCGATTATTAGCAGCTAGATTCATCAAAGAAGCACAGTATCCATAGTGCCTGTCCAACATGGTATTGGTAAAAAAATATAACGGAAAATGGCGAATGTGCATAAATTTCACCGATCTAACAAGTCTTTCCTGAAAGATAGTTTTCCATGACGACGGATAAATCTGATAGTAGACGCGACAACAGGGTATAAAATTTTAAGCTTTATGGATGCTTATTCAGGATACAACCAAATTAGGATGAAGGAGGCTAATCAGGAGAAAATCGCTTTTATAACCAACCGAGGATTATACTGCTATAAGGTGATGCCCTTTGGCTTGAAGAACAGTGGGGAAAATTACCTGAGGTTGGTGGACAAAATGTTTAAAGACCAGATTGGAAGAAACATGGACGTATATGTTGACGAACTCCTAGTGAAAAGTATGGAGTTTGACCAACATGTGGAAGACCTTAGGGAGGCTTTTCAGGTTTTACGTCGGTACCAAATGAAGCTCAACCCAACGAAGTGTGCATTCAGAGTGCAATCGAGAAAATTCTTCTATTTTATGGTGTTAGAAAGAATCGTAGAAAATCTCGAGAAACTCAGAGCAATAATAGAGATGAAGTCACCCACAAACTTGAATGAGGTACAAAAGCTGGCAGGCAAGATAGCAGCTCTTAATAGGTTTGTATCCCGATCAACGGATAAATATCTTCCATTCTTTCAGGTGCTTAAGAAAGCATGAGATTGGGATGCCAAGTACGAGGAAGCATTTACCAAGTTAAAGGAATATTTGGTTAAGTCGCCATTGCTCAGTCACACCAAGCCAGGGGAGCCATTATCGCTATACCTAGCATTGACTTCAGAAGCAGTGTTAGTTGCATTGGTACGAAAGAAGGGGAAGGAACAAAAGCCGGTGTATTATGTAAGCAGGGCCCTAAGAGCAGCTGATGCCAGATATCCAAAGGTTGATTTAGTCACCTTGCCGTGGTGGTAGCAGCAAGGTGATTACGGCCTTACTTCCAAGCCCATCCAATAAAGGTGATCACATCATCATCTCAGCAAAAGGTGTTGTTGAAACCAGACACCTCAGGATGGTTGGTCAAATGGTCAATTGAGCTGAGTAAGTATGACATCAATTACATACCAAAAGTGTCGTGAAGGAACATATCTTGGCTGATTTTGTACCAGAATTTTCAAACTCCAGAGAAGAAATCCATAAACCACCTGAGAAGAATCCGTGGCAAGTATATGCGGATGGATCAACTTGCAGAGCAGGAAGAGGAGTTGGTGTGCACGTAGTAACGAGTGAGGGGAAAGAGTCGTACCATGCAATACGATTGGAGTTCAAGGTAACAAACAACAAAGCTGAATATGAAGCAATACTCGCCGGTGTAGCAATAACGAGGGTATTAGGAGGCGAGGAAGTCGAGATGAAAGCGATTCACAGGTAATAGTTGGGCAAATTACCGGGGAGTATTTGACGAGGGGAACCAAGCTAATAAAATACCTTCACCAAGTCCAGGTGCAGTGTAAAGGCCTCAAATAGTTTCAAATCGAGAAGATACCTCAAGTCGACAATTTCAAAGCTGACTGATTGGCATGCGCGGCCTTAGTAAAGCAAGAAGAAGCGTTGCCATGGAAGGTCGATTTAAAACAGTATTTGGAGATAGGTGATCTTCCCCTATCTTGAGAAGAGGCAAGAAAGTTGAAAAGCAGGGCAATCAGGTTTACTATAGTTGACGGGCAGGGTTTTTCAATATTGCAATGTATAACAAAGGAGGAAGCAGAGTACATGATGAAGGAAGTACACGAGGGAATTTGCAGGAGTCACTCAGGGGACGATCACTCATCGCAAAGATTGTGAAGGCAAGGTACTATTGGCCAAATGCACTCAAAGATGCGAAGGAGTTCGCAAAAAAATGTGTCCAGTGCCATATTCATGCACTAGTCCCACGTGCACCTCCTGAAGAGCTACGGTCCATAACGTCCCATGGTCTTTCGCCCAATGGGAAGTAGACTTGATAGGCCTTATGCCCCCTGAGCAAAGGAGGAACCAAGTTCATCATCGTAGCCGTCGACTACTTTACAAAGTGGGTAGAAGCTGAGGCGAAGGCTACAATAACCATCCAAAATGTGACAAAGTTCTTGTGGAAGGCAGTAGTGTGTAGTTCGAGATACCTCAGTGTATCATTTCTGATAATGGAAGACAGTTCGATTCTGAACATTATCGCCAATGGTATGCGGAGCTAGGAATCAAGGTCAAGTACTCTTCCCTAGCCCATCCCCAGGCAAACAGACAAGTGGAAGCAACTAGTAAAACCATCATGGGGATACTGAAAACAAAGATAGGCGACAAAAAGGGGCTATGGGCAAACGAGCTCTTGAAAATTTTGTGGGCTTACAGAACAACACCAAAAACCTCAACAAGCCAAACACCTCTCGCCCTAGCATATGGAAGTGAGGCGGTGGCACCAGTGGAGGTCAGGTTACCAAGCTACAAGAGGAAAAACTTTGATCCAGAAGAAAATGTAGCAGGGTTAGAAGAAAACCTAGACCTATTGGAAGAGATAAAGGCAGATGCAAAAGTCAGAGTTGCAGCTTCTAAGAAGAAGGCAGAGCAATACTTCAATAAATGAGTGAGGCCCAGATCTTTCAAAGAAGGCGACTTAGTGCTGAAGGAAACTTGTGTCACCACGGGAGAAGATCGAAAATTAGGCTGTCGATGGGAAGGCCCCTACGTTGTTGTGGCAAATCACTGATTGGGAACTTACCACCTCAAGGATGCTGCAAGCCGTCAGCTACCTCACCCATGGAATGCAGAGCACCTACGAAAGTAATACGTTTAAGGGAAAGATATGTAGTCTTCTTTTATTTCATTTGTCAATTTGCTTATTGATATCATTTTTCAATAATAACTGCCTGCACATTTTGTCCACCTTTTCTTTGGTTCTTTTTTTTAACAAACACAAAAATATGACCAAGATCTGAAGAGAAAAAAAAGAGTGATGTGATTGAGGGATCTCCCACTAGCCTAATAAAACTTAAAGGCTAAAATGGTCGAGGGATCTCCCGTTAACACATTCTCACCAAAAGGTGACGTGGTTAAGGGATCTCCCGCTAGCCCAAAAAATTAAAGGTTAAAACGGTCGAGGGATCTTCTGTTAACACCTTCTCGCCAAAAGGTGACGTGGTTGAGGGATCTGGCACTAGCCTAAGAACTTAAAGATTAAAACGGTCGAGGGTCTCGCGTTAAGCACCTTCTCGCCAAAAGGTGAAGTGGTCGAGGGATCTCCCATTAGCCTAAAAACTTAAAGGTTAAAACGGTTGAGGGATTCCTGTTAACACCTTCTCGCCAAAAGGTGACATGGTCGAGAGATCTCCCACGAGCCTAACAACTTAAAGGTTAAAATGGTCGAGAGATTTCCCATTAACACCTTCTCACCAAAAGGTGACGTGGTCGAGGGATCTCCCACTAGCCTAAAAACTTAAAGGTTAAAACGATTGAGGGATCTCCCGTTAACACCTTCTTGCCAAAAGGTGACGTGGTCAAGGGATCTCCCACTAGCCTAAAAACTTAAAGGTTAAAACTGTCGAGGAATCTCCCGTTAACACCTTCTCACCAAAAGGTGAGGTGATCAAGGGATCTCCCTTTAGTCTAACAACTTAAAGGTTAAAATAGTTAAGGGATCTTCCGTTAACACCTTCTCGCCAAAAGGTGACGTGGTTGAGAGATCTCTCATTAGCCTAAGAACTTAAAGGTTAAAACGGTCGAGGAATTTCCCGTTAACACCTTCTCACCACAAAGGTGAGGTGGTCGAGGGATCTTCCACTAGCCTAAAAACTTAAAAGTTAAAACGGTTTCCTGTTAACACCTTCTCGCCAAAAGGTGACGTGGTCTAAGAACTCACCCGCTAGCCTAACACTTAAGGTATGAACAACTTCGCCTGGTACTTAAAGTATGAACAAAATCATGTCTATATCTATGCGTAGATTACCAAGAGACAACAAAGAGTGCTTATTATCCAATAAACAAAGTTCAAAAGAGAACAAGGCATCAATGAAGATGGTCGCAAAGTATCATTAATAAAAACAGAAAGTCTCATCACAAAACTTTACAAAAGTTAAACAAATCCCTCATGGGGTACAAAACTTTCAAAATATACAAAGTCTTATGAGGGGTGAGGAAAAGCATTTGGCATTTCAGCTCGACATAAGGAGTCACAAAGATGCAAAGCAACCTCACTAGCACGAATAGACCTCCAGTCCCATGTTTCCAGGTTCATCTTTGGGATGGCAAGAAGAAGCTCTCGGAGTTCTTTCACACCAAGTTTGAAACCAATAACCCAAGCTCGAGCCCAAAATTTGGGAGCGTTGGCCAGTTGGGGAAGAACCCGGTTGAGGTCTTGCTACGATTCCTGCAAGGCGAGAGTCAGCTCGGATACATTTTTCTCAAAAAAAGAGATTTTCTTTTCAGCAGAATCGACAACCAAGCTGAGTTGAAGATACTCGTTATTGCTATTTTTGAGATTTTTCTTCACCTGAGTCAAAGCCTTTTCAGCCTTTATTTTCATGCCTCCGCCACACCTAAGTTTATAAGTAGCTCTCGCCGCTCATCATCTAGGGAAGCCAGGCGAGAAGCATAGTCAGACTTCGCCACTGTCACCTCTTCAAGTTTTGCCTTTATTCGGTCATGGCTCACAACTAGATCATCTCGCTCTTTCAGAGCAAGCTTCACCTGAGTGGCCAACTCATCCCTCTCTTTATTGAAGGCTTCCACTTGGGCGGCCAAATCATCCCTCTCCTGCATGGCCACTTCTGCTTGACGAAGGCGACTTACCAAATCGTCCTTCTCTTTGTTGAAGGCTTCCACTTGGGCGGCCAACTCATCCCTATCCTACGCAGCCATCTCAGCCTGGCGGAGACGAGCATCAAGATCATCTCGCTCCTGCTCAATTTTCATCATTTGATTTAGGCGAGTAGCAAGATCAACTCGCTCTTTCCTGAGTATAGCCACTTCTTAGCAGTAGTAGTCGGCATCCGCAGCAAAACTCACCAACTCTCCCCCAAGTGACTCAACTTGGACACAAAGAGCAACCAGTTCATCGTCAATCGTGTGGGAACGGGCTTCAGCAGGGCAACCTCATGAGCCATTCAATCTTTTTCCTCTTCCACCAAGTCGGCAACAAGGCGATCGACCCCCTAAAAATAAAAAAGATAGAAAATGTGGAATGTTATTATCTTTTCAAAATACAACAAGGAAAACATGCAGAAAAGGAGAACTAGATACGAGAAGATTACTGGTGCAAAAATACTCTAAAGATGTTGAACGGCGGCATTGAAAGCCTCTTCACGACGAGCATGTGAGGAAGGTGAGGAACCCGACAAATGAGGGCTAAGAGGTCCCCTCAGGTTAGAGGCCTGAACAGGAGTAGTAGCAAAAAGCCTCCGAGGAGAAGCTTTGTCAGCCTGACCAGGCGGGAGACTTGCAGCTGCATCAACATATGGACCCAAACACACTTCAGCCTCATCCCGGTGGTCCCCAAGTAACTTGAAAATCTTCCTCAGGAACAATCAGGGGCGGCTTGCCCTCCCGCTTGGAGAAACACTAAAGGGGGGAGACGAGATTGAAACCTTGCTCCCACTGGCGAGATAAAGCGTCGGGAAAACAAAAGGTAAATCAGGAGTAGCTCCACTAAATATCTCTTCGAAGCAAATGGCAACACTACAAGAAAACATGTTTTTTTCGGTGCACTGTTTCACTGCAAAAACAACCCATAATCGCCGCAAGCTTCCATTTGCAGCCTCTCTCAGATCGCTGCTGGATGGTTGCCAAAGAAGCGCCCCAACTGATTTTTTCCAGCGAAACCCATATATCGCCCCAAAAGTATGTATTAGCGACGCACAAAAAATTGTTGAAACAAGTTACTTTTTCGCTGTAATTAGTCCTATCACATTACGGCATAAATGGTGGGGAATGCATTTTTCCGTCGTTATTTGTATCGCCGCTAAAACAATTTAGCCGCTGCAATTACCTACCACTTTTTCCCAACGAGAAACAGATCTGCTGCAAACCATTGAGTTTTTACGGCGCTTAATCGTCGTCGCAATAAAGCCATGAATTTGACAGAAAAGCATTAGCGATGAGATAGATTAAATGCTGCAAAATATTTTGTCGTCCATTCAATAATCGCTGGTATATGATTAGCGACAATTTCATTTGGAGATGGAAAAAGATATATGCGTCAAAGCTTGAATATTCAACTGTATAACAATGTAATTTGAGCGAGTCTTAGATGCTGCAAATGGCCATGAACTGTGTATAAAAGCGCTGCAATTAAACTTTCCAATCCATGAATTCATGCGCCGACAATGAGGCTGATTGATTGGTATAAAGAAAATTTGAATTGATGAAAAGCTTGGTTAATTCACCATAAAACCATTCTTGGTGCCTTTCTAAAATCTGGATTCTTTTCAATATTACTCCAATTTAAGTGCATAATATTATTCCAATTTTTTGATGCACAATCAAATCCCACAATTTTCCAATCAACATAGGACCTATAAAGAAATCTGGGTTTCAATATGTACATGCCACAATTTCTCAAATTTCATTGTTATATATTTTAGATAACCATATATAGATATTTATCTATATATATATGCTGTAGATGTAAAACCTGTAGCCAATGAAACATTATTAAATCTGGGAAATAACTATCCATGCATTGTTCAACTCGTGTATTTGAGTGTTCAATATCAGAGTAACAGATCATACAATATCTTCAAACAGTTTACCCAGTTGTCCAAGAATTATAGATGATGATATTGTATGCATTACTCCCCATTGAATTTGGAAATTTATACATCCCACTTACCACACTTAGCTAACAGTTATATGGGTAGCATCCATTTGGCAGGTGCATCCTTCGCATATCAGCTGTTCACAGGGAACTTTCCCTTCCAATCACGACCATATTGATTCTTTAGTGCTGTTCTGGTAAGAGGATTTGGCCCATATGCCCAATGTCAACACAAATATCAGTACTTGATCCATTCATTGATCCACTTGAAACAACAATAGCAAAGCTAGCAAGTGTAGCAGCTTTTCACCAAGGCATCAACCAATAATTGGCAACCTTCATTTTTCTCAACATCAAACTTAACTAACATGCTGCCAGAAAATTGACATGCTTCATATAGTGTATATACCAATCCCATACTACACACACTGCTAGAAAATTCATGAACTGGGCCTATTTCATTATTACCTTAAATTTGAGTACTGATATCATCTATCATACTCAACACCTTAATAAAATAAATAGAATTTCCATACATATAAATACCACCACAATCATATATTTTATTGAGTAGCACCACTATTGAACTGAACTTGTTTAAAAGTACTACATCTGTCAAGGTTTAATCATCCTAGTTGGGATTAGAATAAAAGCTAAACTAGTGATTAATAGATCATGTTGAAAAGTATTCAGCCCAGAATTTTCTATCCCACCAGCATTGAAAGAATAGATCAATCTGCTATGTTACTCCAATTGAATATAAGTGGAGTTTATAATACAAGTTGTGTAACTGTACTAGGAGTATTGAAGTAGCCTACTTAGTTCAAAATACATGTGTACTGACCATCATGTTTTTAATAAGAGTTTACCCATTCCTGTGTATCTATATTATGAAGACAGAATACTACACTGATTCAACGCAATCAAATTTATATGGCATTTCAGTATAACCCAAAAAGAACTTGCTGATGAAATGGAAAAAGCATTGTGACTTAAAAAGAAATTACCTATCCATCCACACTGAGAATCCCCCAACCAATTTGGCATCTCTCTGAGATCCTTCATGAGCCAAAAGTATCCTCC
>QEOT01001705.1:44590-69755 GCA_003123785.1 Pterocarya stenoptera | reverse complement strand
ATATGTTTTGGTTATGAAGGTTTAAATGGCTCATCCATATACGAATACAAGTAGAAAGAAGATAAAGAGCAACTATATGCATTTTTAATCAACTGATTCGCAAAAGTCCTTGTTCATAAATGAAATACCTTTAATCCAAATTGTGCCAATGGCCGTCGTTCAGGATTGAGATGGGAATCGATGGCAGAATACCCTGGTCATCAACCCTTGTTCATACAGATTCCCAATCTAGAGCCCTTCCTCCAAGTCTTGCACAAATCACATAACTTCAAATAAATGGCCATACAACTATATTAAGGGTACATTAAGGGTACCAGACGTAAAACCATAAACGAATTTCATATGCTAATTGCAGAAACCCTAACCCGCGAAACTTAAAACTGAAAATTACCTACAACCGTCGTCGTTTCCGCGAGAGAGATGAAGGTGGTGGCCTTGGGAGGGCGAGATTCACCAGAGAATGTTGAAGACGAAAACCCTATTCACCAATATACGCACTGCTCCTTTCGGGAATGGGAAATGGAAACTACTCTATCAATTAGGGGTGGAGATGGTGGGAATGAAGGGGGGAAATGTGTTCGTGAGAAAGGAGATAAAATGGTTTTTTACGGCGGTGTGACTTAATCTCGCCGTAAAAATAAATATTACCAGCGCTACAAGAGCGTCGCGGAACATATAAATTTTTGCAACGATGGAAGTCACCGCAATATATTCAGAATCGCCACAATAGACTGTTCCAACTGTTGACCCGCGCCTTTAGTCCAAAACCGCGCAATAATTCCGCGGCGACACCAAATTCGTCATAATTAACTAACATTCCCGTCGATTTCTGATGCGGCAAAACCAAAAACGCCGTAAAAGACGTTATTCCTTGTAGGGACTTGATTAGGGAAGTGAAGAATCTTTTGAGTTCATTCCATATAGTGAGATTTGAGCATGTAAACCGAACGTGTAATGGAGTGGCTCATACTTTGGCTAGATATGCATGGAATGTAATGGATATTCAAATGTGGGGGGGAAATGTTCCAGATTTTGCTGGTCATGCTATGTGGTTTGATCATGCAGTTATGTAATATTTACAGATTATGAATGAATTTGTCAGGTTATCAAAAAAAAAAAAAGGCTTTACCCTATAGGAGAATGTATGGGAGAATGAAAATTTTTTAACTATCCTATAATTGCACAACTTTGGGAACTTTGAAACTTCATATTTGCATTGGCCAAGCACAACTTTTGAGAGAGATTAAAATCGAAAATGAAAAGAAAAAAAAAGTTGAATGACTAAACTGCTGCTCAAAATCAAAGAAATTCATATATTCTAATTAGAAAATTGTGTTTTCATAGTAGATAGAATCTTTAGATTATTCTAGGATTCAACAGTGACTGGCAGAGCATTCCCGTACTGGATTTGAATAATTATATACCACTTATGTCATTATTCCAGCAGGCATTTTATTTTCTCCTGTGGCTCTGGTTATATCAAGCTAGATACACAATTTACAAGTAGAAAGATATTTACAGAAATTTTATGTGTTTGGTACCTCAGAACTAGAAGAATAAATTCAAGTAAGATGATATGAGGTGAACGTTTTTCTGGTAAATAACATTATCTAAATAACAAACCATTTGAATCAAGCCAGTGCACCTGCATTTCGTGGTGTTGCATTCTCTGGGATGCTTAGTTTAAGTGGTTATGCTTGGATGCAACTTCATTTTTGGCTCTATTCCTCACAAAGAACAAGCACTATATTGCTATAGTGGCTATTGGGGATAGTACATCTATTTCTAGGAAACATATATCATATTCTTGTTTCAATTATTTTGCAGAGTAGAAGAAGAATTGTTTGTATTGTTAAATCAATAATGACTTCGGGAGGTATCCTAGAAAATTTCTTAAGGATGTGAACTTTCATTATTCTCACCACAAAGGATATCTAAAATTAACGAGGTATTCATATCTGATAAACTAAGCAAATATATATTCACACCTTTGCAAGGAATATAGCTAGAATTAATCGAAGTCATGTAACTTGCTTCTCAAGGTGTGTTACCTATGTTTAACTGATAAACGCATGGATTGGAGCAACTTATCGAAAGTTATACATTAAAGCATAGATTCGTTTTATTAATGTAGGACACAGGACTTCAAGAACTAACATTTTTGATAAATTCAGAAAAGCAAAGAAAAGCTTGGAGAAGAAGAACTTCTGTATATTAATCCTTACGTATTACAATGTACATAGCTTTCTATTTATAGCAATTACAAAAATGAATAAAAAGAATCTTTTCTAACTGATTTGTACAGACAATCCGTAACAGAATTACTATCATTTTATTCTAGAATCATGTCTGATCTGCTGATTGTGCATTGCTGAGTGTGAATCACAGCTGGCTTGAGTGGAATGCTATGATGGCTGCTTTGTGGTCTCTAACATCCCCCCACAAGATGGAAAGTGTATGTCAATTACTCCCATCTTGAGCAAAATAGAGTAAAAGGACAGAGAATGAAGAGCTTTGATAAGTATGTCAGCCAGCTGTGAAGTAGAGGGTGTGTATGTAGTGGTAATGAGACCCTGTTGAATCTTATCTCGAATTAAATGGCAATCTAATTCAATATGTTTGGTCCTCTCATGAAAAACAGGATTTGAGGCAATATGGAGGGCAGACTTGCTGTCACAATGAAGAACAACTGGTTGAGGATGAGAAATTGTGAGGTCAGCAAGTAAATATTTTAACCAAATAAGTTCACATGATGCAGTAGCCATGGAACAATATTCTGCTTCAGCAGAGCTCCGAGATATAGTGGATTGTTTCTTGCATTTCCATGAGATGAGAGACTTACCAAGGAACACACAGTAGCCTGTGGTTGATCTCCGTGTATCTGGACATGAAGCCCAATCAGAATCACAGTATGAAGTGAGCTGACAGATGGAAGATGAAGGAAAAAATAAGCCCTGTCCAGGCGACTTCTTCACGTAGCGCAGGATTTTGTGAGCAGCTTGAAGATGTGGAACACTAGGGGAACTCATATATTGGCTGAGCAAGTTAAATGAGAATGACAAATCAGGTCTGGTGATGCTTAGGTAGAGAAGACGTCCAATAAGTCTTCTGAACTCAGATGGATCAGGAAGTAGCATGCCGGCATCTTTGCTGAATTTGAGATTCGGGTCCATAGGAATTAGGCTAGGTTTGCAACCAATTAGACCAGCATCATGTAAGATGTCAAGAGCATATTTCCTTTGACACAATTGGATGCCATTTGGAGTTCTAGCTACTTCTAAACCAAGAAAGTACTTGAGGATGCCGAGGTCTTTAATTTTGAATCTTGATTCAAGAAAAACTTTGAGTGCAGAAATTTCATGAGAGTTATTTGAAGCCACAACTATGTCATCAACATACACGAGTAAGGCTATAAACGATGAACCATTTCCTTTTGTGAAAAGACTATAATTAGTTCAGGATTGAGTAAAACCAAAATGTATCAAGGAAGAAGAGAATTTGGCATACCATTGTCGGGAAGCCTGTTTAAGGCCATATAAACTCTTGTTCAGCTTGCAAACTTTATTGGGGGTTTCAATGGAATAGCCGGGAGGTATCTTCATGTATACTTCTTCCTCCAAATCGCCATGTAGAAAGGCGTTATTAACATCAAATTGTTGAAGAATCCAACCTTTGACAGCAGCCAAGACAAGAAGTGTCTTAACTGTCACGAGCTTGGCAACGGGTGAAAATGTTTCATGATAATCAAGTGCCTCCTCTTGGGTATAACCCTTGGCAACTAGGCGTGCCTTGTGCCTCTCAATTGTTCCATCTGAGTTGTATTTAATTTTGTAAACCCATTTCGAACCAATGGCCTTCTTTCCAATAGGCAGATCAATGATATCCCAAGTGTTATTCAGTTGTAAAGCAGCAATTTCATTATCCATTGCTTTGCGCCAATCTAAACTTTTCACAGCTTGTGCATAAGTGTGTGGTTCAGTATGAGTAAGAATGGAAGTGGCAAAAGCAGCATGCTTGAGTGATAATTTGTCATGGCATAAAACAGAACTGATTGGATAAGGGTGAGAAGAGAGGGAATTACCTTTGACCTTGGAGCTCGATGGAGAAATAGTGGGCCTGCTGACCTGTTGACAGTAGTAGTCATGGAGGTAAGATGGGGGTTTTCTTGCTCTGTTTGGACGTTGGGGTGGAGAAAGTGTGTCATGAGAGGGAGATGGAGAGTCAGGCTGTTGTGATGGTATGTATTCTGGTATGGGGTCAGAGGGAGAAAGCGTGGACGATAAGGTATTGTCGGGTATGGAAATAGCTTGAGGAAGCTGTGGGGCTGCTATGTGGTCTGATAGGTGTTGAGATTGAGAAAGAGTGGAAGATGGAGTGTCAACTGGGATGAAGTCAGATGTAAGGATAGTGGGAGCTACTGTGTGTTCAGAATGAGAATGAGGGGAAGGGAGTATTGTTTCTGAGGCTAGAGAGGGAAATTGGGATGAAGGAGATGTGTGTGAGTCAGATGGAGTAATGACATTTTTGTAGGGAAAGATGTGCTCATAAAAGATGACATCTCTTGAGTGAAAAACATACTTACTTTCTAGATTAAGTAATCTGTAGCCTTTAATGCCAAAGGGGTAGCCAAGAAGGATGCATGCTTTTACTTTAGAATCAAATTTGTGGCGACTGTTTTTTAATGTTAAAGCATAGCAAAGGCAGCCGAAATTTCTTAAGTGAGTGTATGTTGGTTTAGCTTGAAATAAAAGTTCATATGGTGTCAGATTTTGTAAATTAGGGGAAGGTGTTCTATTTATAAGATAGGTGGCAGTGAGGATGCATTCATTCCAAAAGGATGTGGGAATTTCAGATTGAAATTTTAAGGCTCGGGCAACGTTTAAAATATGTTGATGTTTCCATTCAACAATCCCATTTTGTTGGGGGCTCTCAACACAACTTTTTTGATGGATTATCCCTTGTTGCATATAGAAATTAGTCATGGCAAATTCATTCCCATTATCAGACCGTATTATTTTAACTTTGGTTTGAAATTGTGTTGCAACTAAAGAACAAAAGGATTGAATGAAGTTTCTGGTTTGAGCTTTGTTGTTCATTAAATAAACCCATGTCGATCTTGAGAAGTCATCGACTATTGTTAAAAAATATTTAGATCCATCATGTGCCATTTGGGAACAAGGTCCCCAAATGTCACAATGAATGAGATCAAATGGTTTTGATGCACGGTTGGAACTAACAGGAAAAGGTAAACGGTGATGTTTGGAGAAATGGCAAGTAGAACAAGGAACATTATGATGCATAACTTTCAGATTTGGTAAATATTGTTGTAACAAAGATAAACGTGAGTCTGATAAATGACCCATTCTACAATGCCATAGATTGTAATTAGAAATAACAGAAGCTGAAATGGGAGGGAGATTTTGTGGGAATCTGGAAACACTAGATGAGAGAGCAGTGGGAGACACATCTGTCAACTGGAGATGGTATAAACCATTGTGAGCCTTACCTTTCCCAATCGTGTTCCAAGAGAAAAGGTCCTGCACATAGCATGCATTATTAAAAAAAAATAAAGCAGCAGTTAAGATCATGAGTTAATTTCTGGGCTGAGAGAAGATTGAACTTAAAAGATGGAATGCATAAGACATCTGTGAGAGTAAGATTGTGATTGAGTTGAACAAGTCCTTTGTGAGTAATATCGGCGTGGTTGCCATTGGGAAATTTAACTTGAAAATCAACTTTAGTAGGTGAAGAGGTATAAATGGAGGTGCAACAGATCATGTGATCTGTTGCACCTGTGTCAATTATCCATGGAACATGCTGTGAAGAGGCTGATGCTGTGTGAGAGGCTGAGAAACAAGAAAAAATACCAGACATAGCAGTGGCAGAGGTACAATTATGGGAATCAGTGGACTAAACTTGTTTGGCAGCCTGCTGTGTAGCCTGAGATTGGAGCAAAGTGATGAGATGTTGATATTGCTCTTTAGTGAGAGCAGCTTGGGAATCCTCAGAGATCTGTTCTCGGTTGGAGAGGCTAAGTTGGTTAGCTGATGGATCAGAACCATTGCTTCGAGTGGCCAATTTGTGGCCTGGTGGATAACCATGGAGTTTGTAGCATCTATCAACAGTATGACCAACAAGGTTGCAATGGGCACAGATGGGTTTTTCAAGGTGAGGATTAGCTTTGAAACATTTGTCTAAGGAATGACCCGAAATTTTGCAAAAACTACAAAAGAGTTTTTCCCTTCTTTGAGAACCAAAGTGTTTTGGGCTATCTCGATTGGAAGAAAAGTAGGTTTTAGTAGCCATAGCAAGAGTGTCATGGAGACTGTGGGAGGTTGTAGAGATCTGTTTACACTTTTCTTCTTGTTGAACAAGAGCATAAACTTCACTCAAAGTAGGGGTGGGTTTAAGGAGAATGATTTGAGCTTTGATATTTGTGAAAGAATCCTTGAGTCACATGAGGAACTTCATCATCCAGTCACGTTGTTGGTTTTCAATGACAGGTTTCATAGCACCACAAGTACAAGATGGTATGATTTCAAAATTAAGAAGTTCATTGAACAAACTCTTTAATTTTGAGAAATAGAGACTAACAGAGTCATCCCCTTGAGTAAGAGAGTGGATTGATTGTTTCAACTCATAAATACGTGGGCCATTATTTTGTGCAAAACGTTGCTCTAACTCAAGCCACAAGGCATGAGCAGTCTCAACATACACAACATTGTTTTTGAGTTCAAGAGAGATTGCATTTTGAAGCCAAGTTACCACCATGTCATTACATTCAAGCCATGGTTCTAACAGAGCAGAGTTTGGGGTAATGGGTGCGTGAAGTGTACCATCAATGAAGCCCAGTTTCTTCTTGATTCAAAGAGATCTGTGAATGGTACGAGCCCAAGAGTGATAGTTCTCTGCTGTGAGAAGATGAGTGGTAAGTAAGGTTCCAGGGCCATCATTTGGATTAAGGAAATAAGGGCTAGAGGGGTCTTTCGGGTTGGTATTGGAAGGAGGGGGATTAGGAGGAGGAGTATGGGGAGGATTATTGACAGATGAATCAGTTTTCTTGATACCATAACAGTTTTGATAAATTCAGAAAAGCAAAGAAAAGCTTGGAGAAGAAGAACCTCTGTATATTAATCCTTACGTATTACAATGTACATAGCTTTCTATTTATAGCAATTACAAAAAGGAATAAAAAGAATATTTTCTAACTGATTTGTACAGACAATTCGTAACAGAATTACTATCATTTTACTCTAGAATCATCTCTGATCTGCTGACTGTGCATTGCTGAGTGTGAATCGCAGCTGGCTTGAGTGGAATGCTGTGGTGGCTGCTTTGTGGTCTCTAACAAGAACAGATATAAATAGTATTCATGCTGCTTGTTTCTCAAAGTGTGTTACCTATGTTAAACTGCTCTATTCATGGATTGGAGCAACTTACCAAAAGTCATACGTCAGAGCATAGATTTATTCTATTAATGTAGGACACGAGGTGGTTTCAAGAACAGAAAGTAGCTATTATAAGAAAGAAAACTCCATCCTTGTATTGGTGAGGTGAAGTTGAACCACTAAATGTTATAACATAAAAGATGTCTGGGATGTGTGTGTGTGTGTGTCTGTGTGAGAGAGAGAGAGAGAGAGAGAGAGAGAGAGAGAGAATCATAACATTGACTAATTCTTTTGGATTTTAGACTCATATTGATATGGGCTTGGACTTTCTTTGAGTCATTAAAAATGGCATCAGTGTCGAACATGAGCTGTGTTATCCATGATGGAACGGCTTGACAAGGACATCAAGAATTTAAAACCTCAGATTGAGTGTTACCTGGGTATTAGAGAGAGAGAGAGAGTACCATACAAATGCCACATGGTGAGAAGGAAGTCCCTAGAGTTTTTGTTGTTTTTGTTATTGAGTCCTAGCATTAAGCTTTTGTATTTTCAATTCTATGGTGTGCCAGTCATAATAGTTGTAACTGAATTTTGATGAACAGTTCATGGTTTGGAGTATGGCTTTGGAGTACATGAATATTCTTCTAGTGGGGTGTTTGAGGTGGAACCAAGAAGTTGCCCTGGCTTCATCTTCAGACGGTCAGTGTCGTTGGGAAGCACCGATATGTCTCATTCAGAATTCCGGTTGTTCATGGAGCACCTCTCTGCAAAGTATCCTGGAGACACCTATAGAGGATTCGAAACACGTTGGTGTTTTATTCAATCGTATTGCCCATTACAAGAGGAGATACCTATTTATATACTGCTAATGTTTACAAGTAAGGTAAGAAATAACTGTGAAATAAATGCAAACTAAAATAGAAAGTAGCTCTGCTGTACACGTGATTGCAGGAGATAAGTATGGAAGTAAATATGATTTTCCTCCCTGATCTTTGCATGATTGAGATCAAATATGAGTGATGATCGTGACCATCCATTACGCCCCCGCAAGATGGTGCTCCCATCGGCGACACCAATCTTGGATCTCAGAAGTTGAAACCCCTGTCGAGAGAGAGCTTTGGTCATTAAGTCAGCCAGTTGATCATGGGTGGAAACATGTGCAACTTGAAGTAGCCCTTTATTGACGTAGTCCCTCACAAAGTGCAAATCTATGGCAATATGTTTCATTCGGGAGTGAAGCACTGGGTTTAAGCTTAGTTGTGTAGCACCAATATTGTCACATAAGAGCTTCGGAGTAGATGAAAGTGGAACACCAAGCTCACGGAAGAGGCATTGAAGCCATGCAATTTCAGACGTTGCACTGGCTAGGGCCCTGTACTCTACTTCCGTGGAGGAGCAAGCGACAGCTCTCTGTTTTCGTGTGCTCCATGAAATGGGATTGGCGCCAAGAAAAATGATATAAGCTGATGTAGAGGTTCAGTCATCACAATTCCCTGCCCAATCAGCGTCCGAGTAGGCGAGGAGCTGAAAAGAGGAGGATCTTCTGAGATGAATCCCATGATACAGAGTGTTCTTGAGATAGCGTAGTAGACGTTTAACTGCAACCCAGTGCACTTCAGTCGGACTATGCATGAACTGGGCAAGTTTATTCACAGAGAACGCAATGTCTGGCCTCGTTAGTGAGAGGTACTGGAGAGCTCCAATGACACTCCGATACATGGTGCTGTCAACTAAACTGGAGCCATCATTGAGGTGAAGATGTCCTGAAGTAGAAAGGGGAGTAACCACATCTTTGGCACCCTCCATTTGTGTCTTCTGAAGGAGATCCCGCACATATTTATGCTGGGAGAGAAAGAGACCTTGGGTAGTAGGAAGAACTTCAATACCCAAAAAGAAGTGAAGCTATCCAAGGTCCTTGAGTGAAAACTGGGTGGCAAGTTTGTTGATAACGCTGGATAAGAAAGTAGAGTTATTACCAGTGAGAATGAGATCATCAACATAGACAAGAAAATACGCCACTGTCGCTCGATGATTATATATGAACAAGGAGGGATTAGATGCTGACTTCAGAAAACCAATACTGCAAAGACAATCATGAAGAGCTCGGAACCAAGCTCGTGGAGCTTGTTTCAGTCCGTAAATAGATTTCTGCAGATGACAAACATGCGAAGGTTGAGAGGCATCAATGAAACCAGTCGGTTGAGCCATAAACACGTCCTCAGTAAGTGAACCATGGAGGAAAGCGTTGTTAACGTCAAGCTGTTTAAGGGGCCACCCATTCATGACAGCTAGAGACAAGATGATGCGAATTGTTGCAGGTTTAACGACTGGGGAGAAAGTTTCATTATAGTCGAGTCCTGGTCGTTGATGAAGCCCCTTCGCAACGAGCCTGGCTTTGTAGCGATCTACAGATCCATCAGGTTTCCTTTTAATACGAAAAATCCATTTGGAGCCAACCAAATTCTGATTGAGAGTGGGAGAAACCAATTTCCAGGTGCCATGACGAACGAGTGCAGTAAATTCCTCACTCATGGCTTGACGCCAATGAGGATCTTTGAGTGCCTGATGAACACTAGTTGGTTCTATGGACGGTGGCATGGGATGCTTGGTGGCCATGAAGAGACGCTTGGGCTTGTGAATGTTGTTCATAGCACGGGTCACCATGCGCAAAGGCTGAGATGGCCTTATTTCAGCAACCTATTCAGTGTCTATAACAGGAGAATTTGTGGATGGTAAATCAGTAGCAACCAGAGGCAATGTGGATGAGGAAGCCTCAACACAAGGGTGTGAAGGCACCGATGATCCAGCTGCATCGAGCAAAGGACCCGAGAGGACGTTACCATCTGATAGTGTCATGGATGGGGTAGGAAGAATGAGAGGTTGAGGTGGTGAGGTTACGGGTTTACTGGGAGGAGATAAAGACACTGATTTTTGATGAGGAAAGGTGATTTCATCAAATTGAACATGTCGAGATATGAAGATGCGATTGGTGACAGGATCAAGACACTTATAGGCACTCTGGGAAGTGGAATATCCAACAAAGATGCAGGGACGAGATTTGGAGGTCAACTTATGTGGAGTGTAAGGTTTGAGCCAAGGAAAACATTGACAGCCGAAGGTCCTAAGTTTGAGATAGTTTGGTGGAGTATGAAATAGGATTTCAAATGGAGATTTGAGAGAGTGTAGTGGAGTGGGCATACGGTTTATTAAGTAAACCGCAGCTTGAAAGGCAAGGCTCCAGTATGATGGAGGAAGAGTAGCACTATGTAACAAGGTCATTCCCGTTTCCACAATATGCCAGTGACGGCGTTCGACCACTCCGTTTTGTTCTGGAGTGTGTGGAGCAGTGGTAAGATGACAAATGCCATGTTGACTGAGGTAGTTTTTGAGTGCTACAAACTCACCTCCATTATCCGAGTATAGGTGTTTAATAGGTAGTGAGAACTGTTTTTCAAGAAGTGTCTTTAATTGAGGAAAAATTGTAGACACTTCAGATTTGAGTTTCAAGGGAAAGTACCAGCAGTATTTAGTATAGTGATCAACAAAGAGTGCATAATATCTATAACCTTCAAGAGACGTATGAGGGGCTGGACCCCAAATATCAGTAAAGATATATTCAAGAGGTGCAGAACTGGAAATGCTAGAAGAATTAAAAGGGAGTTTATGACTTTTATTGATGGAGCATGAAGAACACAGTGAATGAGAAGTACGTTTATTTGATGGAAGCTGATACAGTTTTATTAAATGATGAACAAGTTTCCGAGAGGGATGACCCAAACGGTTATGCCAAACATCAGAGGAGACGCATTCAGTGGTAAGAGCCATGGGTGAGGAATCAGCTTTGCTCGATGAAGCAGGAAATGAGTAGATGCCGTTGTCACATTGGCCTTGCATTAATGTCACCCCCGATGTCGGATCCTTCACAAGGAAATGAAAAGGGTGAAACTCAAGAACAAGGTTATTAGTTTTGGTAAACTCATGCACTGAAATCAAATTTTTATGAATGGCAGGAACACAAAGAGTGTTTTTGAGAGTGACAGTGCGAGTTGGAAGTCTTAAGTGAACGGTGCCAGTATGAGAGATTGCCAAACCTGAACCATCCCCAATGATCACCTCATCAGTACCATCGTACTCAGAATGAACAGAGAGCTTTGACATGTCTGAGGTAATATGATGAGAAGCACCAGAGTCTACCACCCATGGTTTGGGTGTGGAGGAGCCTGCATCAGCACAGTTGGCATTAGGAGAAGATGAGTTCCAGAATTTTCGACATTGTCGTGCTGTGTGACCAGGCGTGGAGCAAAATTGGCAAGTCACTGCAGTTTTCTGTGAAGACTGGGAATTGTTTTGGGACTGGAAGCCCCTCTAGTTGTGTCGTGAGTTGTTGGTGCGCTGTGGCCTGCCTTTGTTCGAGGACTGAGAGGTTCTCTTCTGATGATAGTTTGCAGTAGCAATTGTTGTCTGCTGCAGAGTCTCAAGTTTTTTTAGATAAGTTTCATGACTCACAAGGAGATCATGCAGTTCTTCAAAGGTAAGAGGATTCTCACGGGTTCGAATAGGACCAGCAATTTCACTGAATTCAGATCCCAGTCCATTGAGTATGTAGAGCGTGAGATCGTCATTCGTGAGAGGAGAATCAATAAGTGCAAGCTCATCAGCAGTGGACTTGACTTGTTGTAAGTATTCGGTGACACTTTTGGATCCCCGGGTCAAGGACGTTAAATTATCCTTAAGTTGCATTACTCGCGTACGAGAGCGATTTGCAAAGAGACGGGTCAATTGAAGCCAGGCCTCTCTTGAAGTGCTAGAGGAAGCAATCAAGGGCATAATGCTTTCAGACACCGAGGCAAAAATCCCATTGAGCATGAGTTTGTCTTGACGGATCCAGCGGCTACGGTTCGCAAGAGTCTCAGCAGATGGAGTGGCACCAAGCTGAGGACAGAGGTGAGAGCCATCAATAAAGCCTTGAAGATCATACCCAACTACTAGTGAGTCAAGCTGGGCACGCCATGCAGGAAAATTGGAAGATGTGAGTTTGTAAGGTAGCTGTGCAGTGGCGTTGATGGCAATGATAGCATTTTGAGAGTTGGGGTTGGTGGACTGTGTAACAGAGGGGGTAGAAGAAGATGATGAAGACATAGCGGAAGAGGAGGATCAAACTCGTTGGAGAATAAAGGCTCTGGATACCATATAGAGGATTCGAAATACGTTGGTGTTTTATTCAATCTTATTGCCCATTACAAGAGGAGATACCTATTTATATACTGCTAATGTTTACAAGTAAGGTAAGAAATAACTGTGAAATAAATACAGACTAAAATAGAAAGTAGCTCTGCTGTACACGTGATTGCAGGAGATAAGTATGGAAGTAAATATGATTTTCCTCCCTGATCTTTGCATGATTGAGATCAAATATGAGTGATGATCGTGATCATCCATTAACACCTATCATTTGACTGCCAAAAACTGCAACCACTTAGCAGATGAAGTTTGTACTCGGCTAACTGGAAAGCCCATACCAAGATGGGTAAATCGGCTTGCCCGATTAGGTAACAGATCCCTGCTTGCATTTCTGCTATCATCCATGTTACCTGGTGTTTTAGTGTTGGATGTGCATGGGAACCTAGTTTCATATTTACCTTCCTTAGCCCTATGAATATACCCTTTAATAACCACCAGTATACATATTGTCATATTTAATTAGAACTATATTATCAGGCTACTGTCGAATCTCTACAAGTCTATACTGTATGGCACTCTCGCCCCATTGGAAATTGGTTTTGTAGGGTTTTAAAGGGTGCATAGCTTCTTACACTTCTTGGCCTCGCAAAAGGATCTTTTAGCAAAATATGACCGGCTTTTCATTCGTCTGATTGCATATTTGGTTGATATTTCAGGTTCTTTCTGCAATTGTCTTCTGCCAGAAAGCATTGAGGTTACAGCAGTGAGACATCTGCCTGATCATCCAACATATTCTGGTCAGTCTATTTGGACATGTTAGTGTATATATATGTATCTTAGATTATATATACACTAACAGGACAGAAGCACGTTTGCAAGCTAATTCATTTTATTCTTGTATGTATTCTCTTCCAGAATTATGCAGCCGCTGGCTATCCAATAAAGAGAAAATTTGGCCTCTGCATGAATTGATTGACTGTATATTTCTGTATGTTATGAGTTTACTTTGTCAAAATATGGGAATAGTTAGAGATTTCTTTTTCTTTGGATTTGTTGAATCAGCCTGCTCTTTAATCATTTTGTTGACAGTCCTCATCAGGGCAGGGTGAAGTATTCAATTGCAGGGTCGGTCTTTTCATAAACAAATATTATGAGTAAATCCGTCAGCTTAATTGGCATTAGCTGAAGTTTATCTAGTAATGGAAAGTAGAGTTTTAAACTGCTTTTTGTTTTGATGAACCGAGGACATTTAGGGTGTTTGTTGACAATGATGCACTGGACGCTAGGAATTATCACCCAGGCACATCTATAATTTGTGAATAGTAATAAAATAGTTTGTAAATAATAGTAAAATAGTTTGAGCTAAGATGTTTTATGGAATTTTAAGAAATGAGAGAAAAAAAGTTGAATAAAATTATTATAAAGTTAAAATACTATTAGAATATAATTTTTTAATATAATTTTTATTTTGAGACTTGAAAAAGTTGAATTATTTTTTGTGCTTTGTTTGAAAATTTAGGAAACTTGTAATGATTAGGTAATTATTAGATAAAAAAATTAAAAATTTGAAATTAAAAAGTATTGTTCAATTGAAATTTGAATGTTAAGATGAGATGAGGATTGAAATTTGAGACCATCTCAAATGGGTAAATTCTATTGTTCTAGGATATATTTCGTGTTATGGGTTCTTCTGCTGGGCTCTCTCTCTCTCTTTCTCTCTCTCTCTCTGCCATTGCTCTAAATGCTGTGCCAATACAGATGATGACGGGTCAGAATCTTCTGCATCATTTGCTTCAGCAGTCACTGAAGAGGACGAACCAAATCACCATCTGCTGACCTCATCAAATGGTGATGTGGATTTTAAAAGGAAAAATCTGGGAAGCTAGCAAGGGAGCTCATGTGATTCTTTCCTCCAATTCCAATCACAATTCTCTCTCTCGGGTCATTCTGTTGTCTGTACTAGTAATGGGCTCAGGTGTATCAGCCAACGTCTCTCAAGTAAATTATTCAAGTTTTCAGTGTTCGTGTCCTTGTATATCGTTGATCCCAAGAGTTGTATGTCGCCTATATTATTTTGAAATGTGAGTATGGCCAAATTAATCGTGTAGCATCATCATCAGAAATTTGCATTTTATACAGTATAATTCATAAATATAAGGGTGTTTGTATGTATTTGCATTTTACCTTGAAAGAATTCTCAATTTAATTGGAGTTAGATGAGTTGAATTAAGTTTTGAATAATAGTATCTTGTGGAGATCCCATGGATATGGGGTTTAACTTTTTTTAAGTTGAGATGGATTTAATTTTTTTATGAGAAGTTGAAAAAGTAGTGGGTCCCATTAATAATTAATTCAAGATGCATTGAGGAGAATTGAATTTAGTTGAATAACCAAACACAATTGTAATATCCCAGAAAAAATGTACAGAATTAAGTTGTGGTTTCTTTCTTTGTCATTGAAATACAGGAAAATCAAGTATGATCGAGTATGTACAGACAGTTTGCCGGGCAAGTATTAAAAGATTATTTGGAAGTTTCACTTAGATTTTACAGTCATATCCGATCAAGAAAGCAAAGTTTGAAAGTGGTCAAAATTGTAATTTTCATATAATAATAGTAATAATTTCTGACAATAATAAAAAAATTTACTTAATTGAATAATAATAATTAGAATAATATTAATAACAATACAAAAAAAAATGTAATTAAGAAAAGAAACAAAAGTCAGAAGTTTGTGGAAGTGGAGGTCCTCTTTTGCTCTCTAAGACTTCTCCATAAGGGATGAAGGGGAGAACCCCCTCCCCACCTCAATCTTCCACACAAGGGAGTGAGGAATCCCTTGCAGAATGAATTTGTTATGAACCTGGTCCAAAGATGGAAGCACAGAAAGGAACAATAACGAAGATAATAGAATTTGAGAAAATTAGATGGAAAGTAATTCCATAAGATTCATTCGAGAACAAGGATTTTTTAGGCAATCCGACCTCCAAGGTTCAAGAAAGTTCAGAACATTCTGGACAAGAAAATCACCCCCTCCCCTGGTCCCCTTTATTCCCATACACAGTTGTAACAAATTAAAATAGATTGTCTACGTGGCAAAATAAAATTACAAGCAAATTAAAACAAGGCTACTAGAATATCAGAGTGAAACGCAGCGTCTCGACTATGGGTAAAAACACAACATTCCTTTTAGTATTTCTCCAACAAAAGCGACGTCGTTAAGCTCTTCTTATTCTTCCATTCTTCCTTCACGCGGCACCCTCTCATCTCACCACGTGTCTAACTCAGAACACAACAACCTCCCCCGTTTAGAGAACCTTGCCCACAAGCTGTGGGTATAGTTCTCCAAGCCTCCACAAAATTTTTCAATTGTTGTCCTCTTCTGTAGCCCCCACGCACTTGATCAAGACCTCGGTGATGGGATGTTGTCTGTGGCATTTGAGACAGTGGTCCAAGATTGTTTCAAGTTCTGGTTGAATCTCCTCGTAGGCATTTACGGGGGGCAGAGTGGGGATGGGTTGGATCAGAGCACCGAGCTTCTTCAAGCTTCAAGATATGAAACACGGACATTTATGGGGATAAAAACACAACATTCCTTCTAGTATTTCTCCAGCAAAAGCGACGTCGTTAAGCCCTTCTTTATTGGGGAGCGGAGTGTTACAGTTGTAACGACCCAATCCTATATTTTTAGGGATTAATTACAGATAATTACTGTAACACCCCGCTCCCCAATAAAGACATTTTAGAATTTTTGGGGAGCTATTATGCTACTACTAAACTTGAACTAGAAAAAAAATTATTTTTAATAACGCGCCAAATGTAAAGGATTCCACAAATAAAAATTTTTTTATTAAATACTAAAAATCCAAAAATAAAGTCTGCGGAAGCACTTATTTAAAATAATTACGGAAGTCTCATGTGCTTATCAAAATAATTTAATTAAATCTTAAACTATAAAGCTTAATCATAGCAAAAATCCGTTTAGGCCTCTGCCTCGCCTCCCAGGGTCAAGTCCTGTCCTGCAGTCTCATCCTCATAAATGTCATCACCTAGGTGGTTTAAAAACATGAAAAAAATAAATTAAAATGAGTCGAATACTCAATAAGCACATATCATACAGTAAACATAATAAACATACGGTTTCTTGAAAAATGTCCATACTCATGAATATATACGTAAATAACATGAACATGAACATAAGCTTATCTTTCACTTGTCATAGGCCGTTATCCACTGTTGACCCTCGTGAGTTAGGGTTAGCGAATCTAAGCAGATTCCGATTCCGCCCGTGGCCGCGGGTTGTGGAATCCATACATAAGGAAGACATACTGGGTGCACTACCAGCATGTACGACCTGGCAATGCAATATGTCCAAACATAGGTACTGTCTTCATATCATAACATAGGCCGTTACGTATCTTATCATTCATATTTCATTATAATCATACTTGCATACTTGTCATATCATAGATTTTAAAAGAAATCACATTCATACTTGTCATATCATATCATAGATTTCAAATGAAATCGCATTCTTTCATAACATGTTGTGATGCATGAATTCTCACATAAAATCCTGATTTTTCATCAATACTTTAATGCATAAATCTTCACATAAAATCATGCATGTCTTTTCATAAATTATTTTAATGCATAACTCTCACATAAAATCATAACTTTTCATAAATCTTTTGATGCATAGTTCCTTTCATAAAATCATGAATTTTCATAAATAACTTGATGCATAATTATTTACATAAAATCATGGATTTTCATATTTTTATCATGTCTTGGGTACGTAAAAATGGACTTCAAATGGAGGACATACATGCATAATATTTTTAGGAAAGACATATCGTTTACTGTATATACGTGTAAGGGTATGATCATGCTACTTACCTTGCAGCGCTAAACCATTATTTTCAACATGTAATCGGTCATCTATAAAAATAAACACGTAATTTGCATAAATTTCTAATTAAACATGTAATTTTATTTAAAACCTAAACTACTAAAAATATCCTCTATTTTCTAAAACTAAAATCTCTAAAAACTAAATTATTTCTCAAACTGTAAATCTTAAAGAGCAGGGCATTTTTGTAATTAACTACCCAACCTAAAATTTATTCTACGTTGCATGCATTCGGGATTGGACATACGTGAGAGCAAAAGGGCAGGGGGCTGACCAAGAGCTCAGCGTGAGGCTAGGTTGCACGTCGACGGTGGCAAGAGCGGTGGCACTCCGGCGAGCTGGGCGTTGTACGCAACTAATAGAGAGAGAGAGACAACGTGATGAGAGAGAGAGAGAGATCGTGGGAGGGAAGAAACATGGCGTGAGGGAGAGGGAGAACCTACTGTGAAGCCGTGGGAGGCTTGCGACGGACTGGGGATGCCGGACAGCCCTTGACAGCAGTTTTAGTGGGGTCTCTACGTGGAGGAACTCTCGGTGAGGGTGGAGTGCAGTGGCTCACGCTGGGGACTATGTGCTCTGTTTTGGAGAGCTAAAACAGAGTGTTTTTGGTGTGGTTTCCGTGTGGGTGGCTGCTGGTTACTGGGAGGGAGGCTCCGGTGGTGCTGGGCAGCGGTGATGTCAATGGGTGAAGCTCACGGGTTGGCAGCAGGAGGACTCGGGTTGCACTGCTATGTGGTCTCTCCGTTTACACTCCAGAAAACTGGTTTTGGTGGTGAGGTTTGTGTGTGTTTCGACTTTGGGCGGCAATGTATTTATAAACTTAGCTGGTTGAGAAACAGAAGGAAAACCTAGAGGTGTCAACGTGCATGCTGAAGAAACGGTTGCGATTAAGCCGAGCATGAAGACGTAGACGGGCAAGGAACGTGTATGTGCATGGGAGTGAGCCGTGGGACTAGCTAGTTTCGTGCGGGGCTGGGAGTTTTATTTTTATTTTTATTTTTATTTTATATAATAGAACTTTAATTCTAGGTTCAAATAAATAACTTATTCGATAAGTCATTTTATGGGTTTTAACTCACTTATTCGGCCTAATAAAATTATCTGTAATTAATCCCTAAAAATATAGGATCGGGTCGTTACACATAAGCACCATCTCAATCCCTCCCCCACTAGCATCACACTCAATAGTGAAGGGAAGAGAGAAATCTGGTAACCTCAAAACTGGATGTTGTGTCATAGCTTGTTTAAGTTCCTCAAAGGCTCTTGTAGCTTCAGCAGTCCATTCAAAGGCATTCTTTTTTAATAAGCTAATAAGTAGGGCTGCAATGAGAACATAATTCCTTATAAACTTGCGATAATAACCAGTCAACCCTAAAAAGCCTCTCAAAGACCTGGGATTTTCTAGTGTAGGCAATTCTAACATGAAAGTCACCTTCGTTGGGTTTGCTTTAATACTCTCTGTAGATATAATTTGCCCCAAGTACCCCCCACCTCTTTTATACCAAACTTGTACTTAATTTTTTGCATACAGTTGGTGAGCCTTTAGCACCCTTAGAACCTGTTTCATATGGTATAATGGTCCTCCCAACTCTTGTTGTAAACCACTATGTCGTCAAAAAATACCAACACGAATTTTCTTAGAAATTGTGATGCCCCCAGATTCTGTTTGTGATTTGGCGGACTCTGAATCGTCGAGACATGCAACATAAGGTTACTTGCCACCGTTTATGATAATTAAAGATGCAATGCACCCAGCATGCATCTAAACAATATACAATATTTGTAACAGATAATTTTCTTCCTTTGAGAAATACTATATACTAGATACGATATATCCCAAATTAACGTAAGCATACTTTATAAAAGTCACATGATAATTGATATCCAAAGGTTACAATACTTTGTCGATAATACCTACAATAGTACTAGTACTGGAGACAAAGCTTCTTATGTACATAATCAAACGAATATTATAACTACTAGGCTAGCCTAAGGAGTAGCTTGCGCAACTCAACCAGGATAGCCATAATCCTATCTACAAATTAGAGATTGAAGTGATGAGCTCCTTGTCGTCGCATCATGGCTTAGTCAACCTCCTCCAAGTGATCCTCTGTTGGCTTTGCACGACCTGACACATGATCTACTAAATGAGATTTGATTAAAAATCTCAGCAAGTTAACAACCAACTTAAACTAGCAGTATATAAATGCATGCATGACAGTAAAAGACATGAATGCTTATGTGTACATAAATAATCGTAACATAACTTGGCAAATAGCATGACATGTGCCAACATAACCTTAACTTAACATGAACAAAAATTGACATCAACATGATATGAATTGAACATGAATTGAACGTGAAACTGAATGTGAACTGAGCGTGAAACTAAACATGAATTGAACTTGACATGAACATGAACTAAACGTGAACTTGACTTAACTGTATTCTTGTCTCATGAGGTTACCACGATGTCCTTATCTCATGGAATTGTCACGATGTTCTTGTTTAATTGGGTTACCATAATGATACTCTTGTCTCGTGAGATTACCATAATGATATTCTTGTTTCATAGGGTTACGATAATGATCCTCTTGTCTCATGGGGTTACCATAATGATTCAAAATAATAATGACTTGACTGTACATGGACCTAAGATGACTAGACTTGAAAAATACTATTTTGGAGACATACTCCAAACTCAAGACATGGTGTGACATGAAATGAAATGACATATGACATGATATAATGTAACGTGTCATTTATGTGAGATGAATGACATGGCATAACATTACGTGTAGCAAATAAACATATGCTTGGAAATAAATCATGGCATGGCATAAGAAGGTTGTAACAAATAAACATGGAATTACATGACATAACGTGTAACAGTCGTGACATAACATAACATGAAACAAATGAACAATTTGTGACATGGCATAATGTGTAACAGATAAATATTTTATGACATAGCATACTATGACATATAAGAGCGTAGGAACATGAATAAATGTTCTCTTACCAACACACATACGCAATATTCTGATAATAAAGGCTAACTTATAGTGAGCGTAGTGTAATGAATCAAATGCTTGAATTAACGGGAACTGTAAGGACGAATTTCTAAATGTTAGAAACTCCTTGTTAACAAACTTAAAAAAATATAGATACTGGCTTAAACTATAATTACCATTTTACCCATAACTCAAAGATTTCACATCTTAACTTCAAAACTCACCAAAATTTATATTCCTCATGTTAAATTTTGTCATAAATTTAAATAAATAATTAGAAAAATTTAAAACACATCTGAACTAGGTCAAACATTCATAGGCTGAAACTTGTATAGACCAAATTTTTTTATTTTTGTTGCAATTCTATTAAATCTCACTTCTCATAATTAAACCGAAATATGCAACCTAAGAAAATAATATCCTTTGCTCAAATAACATACTAAAACAACCAACACAAAAATCACTATTTCCTTCAATACAAAACTTTAAGTATTTACCCTTAAGCACAACCTTTGATGATCAAGGTTTTATCTCTTTTCCAAATAACTCTAAGAACTCTAAAAGTTCATTAAAATACTCTCAATACATTCATAAAACATTCCTAAGAGCTATCATGCTTTGAATCATCAATCTAAAATCACAAAAGGTCACAAAATTACACTTGATACATTCGGTTTTCATCCTTTCACCAAAACAGAAAGCTATGTAGTTTGGTTTTGATCAAACCATTAGATTCGAAACATATCATGAAATAAATCACAAATGAACAACATCGTATGGTTAATAATCAAGTCCTAGAATATATTTAAGCAGCAAACCTAAGATCACATGGAAACATTTGCATAAAAACATAGATCTACCAAAAACCTCAAATACTAGACCTATCTGAACTTTTGTATGCATACAAATTCATATATTTAAAATCAACATAAAAAAAATCTTAAAAATAACATTCTAACATGTAGATAAAAGTCCTAGGAACATAATATGTGAATATCAAAGCTATCGGAGCATGTTTCACAATAAAATGACCTAAACTTATTCAAAACAGAATCTATTTTCATATTCTCAATTTTCAACTTTTTAGATCTATGTAAAACTTTTAGAAAAACTTGTAACATGCAAATAATCTCCATAAAACTTGTATACTAGTATATTAACTATAATCTCTAAAAATATCAGACCAATATCTTGTCAAGAACACCATTAAAAAAATAAAAGAATCACACATTGTCTAGCTTATCACCCAGAATGCACTATTCATGCTTAAACAAACTTTTCACCCATAAAATGACCATGAAACTTTATACAAAACATATCAACATAAAATAAATTCGAATAGGAACAACTTATGTGAAGGACACATTGTGATAAAACACTTATGACAACTTCGAAAAAGTCAAGTAATATAGGCCAAAACAACTGTCTAAGAGTCTCTCTGGTTTCCTCTCCAAGAAAAGGCTTGCAAAGTGACCAAATCAAAGGAAAATGGACAAGGAAGACACTTAAGCATATGGAGGGGTGATAGGAGATGTGAAAGACACTTTAGGTGATGGGGTGTTAGCTAAAACCGTGGGTAATACCATGTACTACTACCTTCCCATCAACCACTATTTGATGGGTGGTGGTGATGTGGCTTTTGGCCTTCCCATCAACCATTATTTGAGACTAACTTAGGCAATGAAAGGATACCCATGGCAGGGAAAAAACTTCCTTCACAAGCCTTGCTTCGGTGGTGCAATTTCCTGGGCCTCAATGGACCTTAACCTTTTTTTTTATAAGTAAACAAATTTTATTAATCCCACAACTATTAATTACAAACTAAGAATGCCCTATCTACGTAGGCGCATTAGAAACTAGGAAATCATGTAAGTCCATGCCATTAAAGTCCACGACAATGGCCCAATTACGAAGAGTCCTAAAAAATAAAACTTTTAGCTCCTCCATAGATTTCTCTGTCTTCAAACGTCCTCTCATTGCGCTCCTGCCACAAGCACCACATAATGCAGATAGGAATCATCTTCCAAACCGTTTTGATCTGACGCACACCTCGAATAGATGTCCAGCAAGCCAGTATATCCAACACGATTTCTGGCATAACCCATGCTAGGTCCATTCTTTTAAACACCTCGTCCCAAAGAGTCATGGCTGCCTCACAATGTAAAAGTAAATGATTCATCGACTCACCCCCTCTTTTACACATACAATACCAATCTGCAATAATTATCCTCCTCTTTCTCAAATTATCCGTAGTGAGAATCTTGCTTAATGAAGTTGTCCACACGAAGAAAGAAGCTTTGGGAGGAGCCTTATGTCGCCATAGTCTTCTCCAGGGAAACTGTATCTCAGGCCCATGTGTGAGAACTTTATAAAAGGAACGAACAGAGAAAACTCCTTTCTTTGTAGGGTTCCACCACAAATCATCTTCATGCTGGATATTTGGGCGACAAGAATATAAGAGACTAAAAAAATCTGCAAAATTCCC
The DNA here is from genome assembly GCA_003123785.1 of Pterocarya stenoptera. Lineage (NCBI taxonomy): Eukaryota > Viridiplantae > Streptophyta > Magnoliopsida > Fagales > Juglandaceae > Pterocarya > Pterocarya stenoptera. The sequence goes on along the minus strand of QEOT01001705.1, from coordinate 46,776 downwards.
CATCTTCCAATCCTGTGCCTCCCGGTTGAAATTGATGTTCCAGTGAATATTCTTTCCTAAGATTCCAATAACCTCCACCACTATAGCATCTTGGGCACTCGCGATCAAAAAAAGTATAGGGAACAAATCTTGTAGAGCACTATTGGCGCACCAAGCATTCCTCCAAAATCTAATCTTGGAGCCCGTACCCAACCGAAACCTAGTGTGATACTAAAAAACCTCCCACCCTCTTCTGATATGTTTCCATAACCCCATTCCATAGGCCCACTTCTCTAGTACACCATCCCTCCCCTAAATCACCATATTTATTCTGAATCACAGTCTTCCATAAGGCTTCTGGTTCCTTGATATATCGCCACAACCATTTGCCTAGTAGCGCCCGATTAAACAACCTCAAATTTCTAATACCCAGACCGCCACTAGAGATAGGGTGGCATACCACTCCCACTTGACTAGATGAAATTTGAACTCTTCTCCCAATCCTCCTCACAAAAAATCCCTCTGTATCTTCTCAAGTCGACCCGCCACACTTACCGGTATAGGGAATAAAGATAAGAAATAGGTGGATAGGTTAGAAAGTGTACTTTTGATTAATGTAATCTGGCCCCCTTTCGATAAGTACATTCTTTTCCACCTTGCTAGTCTCCTCTCTATTTTTTCAGTCACTGTATCACAAATTGAACGCTCCCTTGTAGCTATACCCAAAGGTAATCCTAGGTATGTCATAGGAAAAGACGCTATCTTGCAACCCAAGATACCAGCCAACTCCCGTGTATTTTGAACATCTCCAATCGGCACCAACTCAGATTTATCATAATTCACTTTTAGGCCAGATACCACTTCAAAACAAAGTAGCACTGCCTCCATAGCCCGCAACTGGTCTTGATTTGCCTCACACATAATCAGAGTATCATCTACAAACAACAAATGAGATATCGTGGTAATACCCCTACTCTGAGATCCAATCTGAAAACCTCTAACAAAACCATTATCTACTAAGGCCGATGTCATCCTGCTTAGTGCCTCCATAACAATAACAAAAAGTAAAGGAGATAACGATCCCCTTGTCTCAAACCCCGAGAACTCGAGAAGAAACCCTCTGGGCTTCCATTGATCAACATAGAGAACCTTACTGTGGATATACACCAGCTGATCCAAGACTTCCACCTTTCTCCAAAACCACACCTACCCAGTAGATATATAAGGAAATCCCAATTAACATGGTCATACGTCTTTTCCATATCCAGCTTACACATAATCCTAGAGCTACCAGCCTTCAGTCTACTGTCCAAACATTCATTGGCAATTAGAACCGCATCAAGGATCTGTCTACCCTTACCAAAAGCATTTTGAGGCTTAGTAACAATCTTCCCCAAAACCTCACTTAGTTGATTAGCAAGCACTTTTGAAATAATCTTGTACACTCCATTCACTAGCCTGATAGGCCTAAAGTCTGAAATCTCAGTAGCCCCAACTTTTTTAGGAATTAAAGCGATGAAAGTGGTGTTTAGACTTTTCTCAAATTCCCCAACCGAGAATAACTCCTAAAACACCTTCAAAAGATCTTCTTTAATCACCTCCCAGCATTCTTGGAAAAAGTGTGGCGCCCCCAACTTCTATGTACGGACACACACGGAAATCGAGACACCCAGGATGATGACAACACGGTCACGCACCCCATCGACATGTGCTGAGTGTGTGCAATGCAACACGTGTACAATAAAATACGCAGCGGAACAGTTAAGTCAAATAACTAAGTACCAGAGTTTAATACAATATCAGAGTACTGAAAATCCACATGTCAACATAATACAATTTTGTTTACAAAACAACATCAAATCAAATAAAATACAATAAGCAAAAGCAGCAATAATCTTCAAATACACAAATATAGCCAATATCCCAACTCATCAGGCAGAGCCGCATCCTCGGGCTCAGCCTCCTCAAAAGCTGCAACAAAAAAAAACTACAGTCCCACAAAATGGAACCGCAGGTAAGTAAAACCCAAAAAACTCAAAGACCATAAATATATTTAAACAACCAACGCTATGCATGCACATGATGACCCAAGCGTAAAACCCGAGAAAACACCATTTCTCGAAAATCATAATTTTTCCACACACGCCAAAAACACCATTTGGCACAAATTAACAATCCAGGAATAATTACATTAATTCCAATTTTAA
>QEOT01001705.1:258-38190 GCA_003123785.1 Pterocarya stenoptera | reverse complement strand
TAAAACTAATTAAAATAAAATATTAAACTCCAACAATAACATTCTTTAAAATAAAAAGCAATTAAATTGCATAACACTAATTAAAATTAATCAAACACAGTGAAATGCTTTAAATAAAACAATAATAATTTTAAAAGCCATAAACAAACCAATTTAAATCAAAGATCAATTTAAATCCGAAATAATAATTAATAAGAAGAAAGCCCAATAAAATATTTTCACAACTTAAAATATTATAAAATAATATTCTAAAACTCTCAAAATTCTAAAACTAGAGAACCAATCATTAAATTAATTAAAATAATCTTTCATTAAAATACGGGGTGTTACAAAAAGCCCATAGAGAAACCATTAGGGCTGGGTGCCTTGTCTTTTACCATTTTTCTTACTACATCATACATCTCTTCCTCCTCGAAAGCCCTCTCCATCCTAGCTACATCGTCAGGTTCAATAATGTCAAAATTCAAACCATTGAGGGTAGGCCTCCACCCACCTGCTCAGTAAGGAGCTTTTCAAATATATTAATTACATGATCTTGAATTACCTCTTCTTCTCTGTACTCTACTCCCTCAATTTTCAGCACCTTAATGTTATTATTTCTTCTATGAGAATTTGCAACTCTATGGAAGAATTTCATGCTCCGATCCCCTTCCTTTAACCAGAGTGCTCTAGACTTCTGGCGCCACGATATTTCTTCTTATGAGATTAACCTTTCAAGCTCTGCTTCTAGCGTAATGTTCTGTGCTTGCTCTTCCTCAGTAAGTGGCCTCCCTTCTTGCAGCCTTTCTAAATCCTGTATTTCCATCCACTTTATGTTTTTGTTCTCCACAATATTTTCAAAAGACTGTTTATTCCACTCCTTTATATCTATTTTTAAGGCTTTCAATTTGTTCGCAAAAATGAAGCTGGATGTACCCTCGAAATGATATGAAATCCACCATTGTTTGACCCTCTCCACAAAACCTTCTACTTTTAACCACATATTCTCGAACTTAAAGTACCGTTTACCACTATGAATGCTTCCACAGTCAAGCAAAATAGGCCAATGATCCGAATTTAAGCGAGCCAAAAGCTTTTGCCATACATCTGGAAAATGGCTTTCCCACTCAGGTGAAATTAAGAAGCAATCCAAGCGAAACCATGTTTGATTATTCGACCATGTGGCTAGGCCCCCTACAAGTGGAAGGTCTATCAAGTTCAGGTCAAAGATACACTCTGAGAACTCCAAACTTGCTGGCCTCAATCGTTTACTTCTAAAACTTTCACTTTGGAATCTAACCACATTGAAATCACCCACGATACACCAAGGAAGCTCCCACCAATTATGAACCCCTGCAAGCTCATCCCACAATATTCTCCTGTCAGCGTCTAAATTAGGCCCATACACACCTGCAAAAGCCCACAAGAAACCATCGGACACGCCTTTAAAGGAGCATGCTACCATATATCTCCCTATATAGTCCTCCACTTTCTCCACCACCCGCCTATCCCACATCACTACAATTCCTCCCGATGCCCCTGAAGAGGCCAAATAAACCCAATCTACATAATTACAGCTCCATAAACTCCGCACAGTCTTCCTATTAATCATCTTCAGCTTTGTCTCTTGTAAGCATACAATGCCCGCTTTCCACTCCCGAAGCAAATGCCGAATCCGAAGTCGCTTCCCTGCCTCGTTTAGACCCCGGACATTCCAAGATACAATCTTTGGTTTCATTAGGGAACAATCAGCCCCTTTCCTTTCACCCTATTCCTGCTAGAGCTACCCACCGATTTCATCGACCACCTTAGTCTATTAAGTTCCCTACTCATCTTCGAGTCCTTTTTTTTTTGTTGATGTCCAGCTTCCATAGCAGTTAACAAGGCTATGAACTGCTCTTCATACCCCTCACAACTAATCCCCACAAAATGTTGTATCTCTTTTACTTTATCAATGACCCAATCGGGAGCTTGGTTTGGAAAACAGTAGTTCAAAGGTATAGGATTTCCCAACCAATTACTCTGACAATTCTGAAACTCTTTACCCACCGAGATCTCCAATGGGCCTTCATTTGGGATTTCAATGGGGTTTGGTTGGGTTTGGGTTTCTAACAAGCCCAAATCTAATTTTATTGGCCAAATAAAATTATCAAGGTATAAAATAATAAATAAGGATGTAATAACGTGAATTTTAATGGTTATTAGCATGTGGAAGGGATGTAATGAACTGATTAAACACTATGCAACAACCTGTTTCAATTTAGGGTTTGGAGGCAAACTTTTGGGGTTTGAGGAAATCATTTAGGGTTTGGGTTTTCACTAAGATTGTGGGGTTTTAATTGGATTCCAAGTATTTGAGGTTTCACTGGGGTTGAAACCCTCTTTAGTTTGGCACTAATTGGATGGTTTAATGGAATAGTGTTTGGCTTAGGTTGTATGATTACAAAACTTGATTTTCTTCACATTTCCATCTCATGCTTCCTCTTAGTGCCAAGTATTCAATACTATTCACCAAGTGTGGCTAAGATCTTGTCAAATATCCAAATAAAACTTCTATAACCTAATTTAGATATTCCACACAGTGATCTTGAAAACACTAGATTGAATGCCACATGGCGCTTACATTGGGTCATTATGCACTCCGAAAATGGTGAAAATAACTTTACCCCATAAAATCCTAAATATTCATATGAAACTAGGAGCATATTTCCTTTCTTAGAATTTAACTCCTAAGTGCCTCAAATAATTCAAACGCATTTTCGAGCAGTCCTGTCCAGAAAACGAAAATCATTTTTCCGTGCTATAAAATTCCAAATATTCATTTCATCTGAGACTAATTGAACAAACTGTTCTCAATCTCACACTCCTAAGAATCTCAAATAAATAAAATTTCATTTATTGCATCATAGTGAGTAGTAAGATTGACTATGTTGACAAACTAAAACCTACCCGATTGGTCTATTTGTGAAATATTTTCGGGATTTTTACGAGGATCTTAAAGTCTAAAGAAATTCATCCATTGAATTTATGGTGGCTGCTACATGGAAGACCTGAAAATTGTGTTCATTAGCCCCTGAAAAGTAGATAGGGGCATTGGTGAGCCCAAGGTGGACCTAGTCTTAAAGATCATTTGCAAGTTTCAGATGGGTCAATTACAAGATCAAGAGCCAAGAAGATCAAGGAAACAATATAAGGATTGGTGCAATCCACTCAAGATGAAGCTAGCAAGAGCCTAACATTCAAGATGAGCTTGAAAGAACGAGAACTAGTTTTCATCCACTTGATTCAAGCTGTGGAAGACAAGAATTAGAGATAAGGCCTATTGTTATTAGAGGCTTTCAATTTGGTTAAATGATTTATTTTATTAGTTTAGAATAAGTGGGCTTGAGGATACTTGGCCCACATATATCTTATTTCTTATGAATTAGGGTTTTTGGGAAGGCCTTGTATTATGGCCAAGGGCTTATTTGAAAAGTTACATTTTTTGGAACTAGGGTTTAAAACAGGTACCGTAGCGAGTTACTGTAGCGTCGTACTGTAGCTGCGGCACTGTTCATCCAGGGGTAGTTTTGGAAGTAAAGGTTTATTTTGGGTTAGGGTTTCAATTAGGTTTTGGTTTAAATGCTCTTTGTAGTCTCATTTGAAATGTTAGACAATATTGAATTTTCATTGTGAGTTAAGTTTACTCCTCTTGTTCTTGATTGAACTTTTGAACTTATCAAAGGTAAATCACAACTTTTGTGGCATTCCTCCTTATAATCTAAGTTTTTGAGACGGGTTCTTCAACGGGTTTAAATTTTAACATAATCTAGGTTCTTGAAACGAGTTCTCATCGGGTCTAGATTCTCCATCCATTGACTTAATTTTTGGCTTTCTTGGGTGTGTTTTCAAATTGATTGTGGGTTCAAGAGATTTCATTCCTATGGGTTCATATAATTTGGTATCCAGAGCTCGGTTTCTAATTAGGTTTGATTTTATCTTTTAATTCTTGCATTACTTATAAATAAATAAAAAAAAGTTTAGAAATTTCCTTCATCTTAGGGCTGCCGAATTTCTCATTGTTTTTTAGGGTTACCTTATTCTTTGATTAGGGTTACCTTGTTATTTGATTAGGGTTGCCTTGTTCTTTGTTAGGATTTTGTCAATTGCTTATTCTTTTAATTGTGATCAAATCAGTTGGTGAAAAGAAAAGAAAAGAAAGGAAATAAAATATTCAAAAAAAAAAATCGTCCAAAAAAGAAAAAGAGTATTGAAAATCCAAAATCTTTTCTTGAGCCTTATCATCAAAGGGGTTGCATATATCATTATAGCCGGTATCTTGTCTTATAGTTACTTGATTCTCATGTCGTTTTTATTCTTCCCGTGTTTTTCTTGTTTTTGTTTTTTGGACCTAATTACTAGTTGGGATAAAACAAGATTGCATTATCTTGATTGAGTTCAATTAATTCTTAAAGAACTTGAATGGAAAAACTCTTGAGGTAAAAGGCAAGAGAGTGTAAGACTATTATCGAAAAAAAAGTCAATTAAGAGTGAAACACAAGTGGAGTGCCATTATTTGAGTGTAAACACGTAAAGGAGTGTGTGAAGCTTTCCACTAATATTCTTTTTGTACAGCATATTATGATATCTCATAGGAGTAACTTATCACCAAAGGGGATGACATATAACTCATAATTTGTGTTGTAAGCCTGTAACAACAGTTTGAGTAGTTGAACTTTGTGTTGGGTGAAGTTAGGGATAAGATGGATCATCAAGAAGCAGCGGTTAGAAATTTGCAAGGTAGGAGAGATAGAAGGCTACATGAGCCTAGGGTTGAAAATGAGTATAAACATAAAGGAGATGGTGAGGATGAGGAAGACTTAGAATCTGAAGTTGGGTTGGATAGACATATAAGAGTTAGGGTGTGAAAGACGACTTGAGGGTAATCTAGGGGGTCGAGATGGTGTAGATAGAGACCTTGGGAGTATCAAAATGAAAATACCATCTTTCCAAGGTAGAAATGACCCAGAGGTTTATCTAAATGGGAGAAAAAAATAGAGTTGGTGTTTGATTGTCATAATTACTCTGAGGAGAAGAAAATGAAGTTGGCGGTAATTGAGTTCACTGACTATGCTATTATTTGGTGGGATCAATTAGTTACCAATAGGAGGAGGAATTATGAGAAGTCTGTAGAGACGTGGGGAAAGTTGAAAGCTCTCATAAGGTGGAGGTTTGTACCTAGCAACTACTATAGGGACCTTTACCAAAAGCTCCAAAATCTTACACAGGGATCTAGGAGTGTAACAACCCGATCCTAAATTTAGACTATAAGATAAGTTTTATGATTATTATTATTTTTTTTTATAGGCCATAAAGCCCAAGCCCATGATATCTGTTTGAAGTCCATGTTGTGCACAATCTTATACGCTGCATGCACGGCTCCATTAGACTTCCGTTCCCACTCCATGCACGCCTCTATCTCTTTTTCCCTAGGGTTTTCCCCATCACCTATTTATACATGTATAACTCATGACCTAGAAATGATCTCCTCTTATCTCTCTCTCGTACAAACATTCTGCCGCCTCCTTGTTTCGGAAACTACCATGCACCAGCAAGCTAGACGTAGTAAGGATCACGATGAATCCACCATCGACCCAGCCACGGCTCCCCCACTGTTGAAACTCCTCCACACCGTGAGCCCCTCCCCCACTCTCAGCCATCGTACAAGGCCAAGAGTCCCCCAAAACAGTAAGCCTCACCATGCGCCACCCTCAACCTCACGATAGCCCCTGTTATCGCACGGAAAAACAGACCAACCGCTCTTCCCTTCACAAGCTGCCCAGCTGTGAACCACCCCGTGCGGAGCACCACGTAAGCCAACGGCCAGCCACATCTCCTCCACCTCGTGCCGACTTGTATGCCGAGAACCACCACTGCCGAAAACCCAGCTCAACAGCCTATTGCACCCGTAGATGAGCAACTCGACGTAGCCAATCCAAGTTGTTTGCCAGCCACCTTAAGGACGTCGGACCACCACCCACGGCGCCAGAAACCGCCGGCCGAAAATGCCCCGTCGAGCCCACTCCTTCCCGATAAGCTCACTGCCGTCCACCAGCCTATCCTCTCTCTCTGTTGTTTCGGCGTAACAGAGCTCCCTCTCTCTTTCTCTTAGGGCCGTGCCGCCACTGCACAGAGGACCCAGTCGTGTGGCTGGCCACTTCCAGCCGCCAGAGCCGCCGTACCATGCAGTTTCCTTTCTCGGCAGGTCCATCGCAGAACTTCTCCCTCTCACGGTGAGTTGCCGCTCGACCCTCCTCTACCCTCAAGCTTAGTTAGTTGTTTCCTTTTATTTCCAGTGTTTGTCGGCTGCTCTCATTAAGGATGCTCTTATTTGTTCAGAATGTGTTAAATGAGATTACTTTTATGCCCTTTTTAACCTAATGTCTTGAAGAATTGTTTTAAAGAATAATTACATTTTACTTAATTAGTATATGTTAAGTATGAATATTATTACTTCATTTTATTTGAAGTCGAATTTAATATTTCCAGTTGAGTTGTGTTTGATTTCATTAAATAAATATATTAATCATAAGTTTTTGTTATAAGAAAGTGTTTAAAGGATTTGAAATATATTTTAAAGTATTTTATTGAGCTTAATAATTTAGTTAATATTACTTTGCCTATTTAAATAGAATTTAATAAAATTATTATGTTATAATTTAAATAGAAATTAAGAAATATATTAAGAATACTTAATTGATATTATTATTTCTTGTTTAATTATGTTAATTATAAGAAAGGAAACCTATTTCAAGAATTTAAGTTTTTATGACTTATTTCTGATAGAATTGATTATATCTCAAAGTATTATACTAAGTTATAATTTTGAAAGTAAGAATATGCTATTAGTGTTATAATATGTTATTAGTATTTTAAGTAATTTAAAGATATAAGAATTTATTGATTTATGGTGTTAAGCAAGAGGTTTATTTGACTATTTTCTAGATTAGGAATTTAATTAAGTAGGTAATTAGTACATGTTATTCTAGACAGATTTAGTGACGTTTAATATTATGTATAGGTGACGAGTTACGACTTGAGATTCAAGAAGAAGCGCAGCAAGGTAAGTAATTTGTTCACAAATTAGGATCATCACATATCAGCTTATATATAAGTATTTATTCAAGCCAATTTATTGATAGCCAATTTTTATGTATCACTCATGTCATGTGCAAGCATGTCATCTAGCATAGTACACGATCATGTCATTCCGCATCATGTTTAGATTCAGAAATTATAATTATATATGTATTATGTCATGCATCTCATGTGTATAAGACACATAAGCTATCTTAAGTTCAAGTGTAAGATAAGTTCAGATCAGTTAATAGATGGCCATTCAGATGCATGGTACCAATGCAGTTCAGTTCAGGGTGGTGTGCAAGCCACGAACTCAGTCGTGGTTCACCATAGTATGCTAGAATACTATCAGCGGCTCCCCTCGTGGCCACGGGACGTGGGGCCGGTGCACAACCTCGCACACAGGGTTAAGTGTGTTGGCCAGTCAGTCCAGTCAGTTAAATCAGAACAGTCAGTTAAGTCAGATCAGTCAGTTAATTCAGATGAATCAGTCATGCATAGCATAAACATCAGCATGAGCAGTCATGAATTTTATGTTCTCAGCATGAAAGTTTTTATGAAAATCTTATGATTATTACGTTACGTTGTGATGGATTTTCTTACTGAGTCATCGACTCATTTTAGTTTATTTTCATGTTTTTAACCACCCAGGTGAAGATGATGATTACGAGCAGGCAGGCCAGGATTAGAAGGAGCAGTTATTTTAATTTCAGACCTTTTAGAATGAAATTTATTCTATTGCTTTTATGACATAACTTTTATTCAGTTTATTCATTTAAGTTTTTTTGAAGGCAATGTTTTCAGACAAAGCTTTATGGAATAAATCCTAAATTGTTTTTATTTAATATGAGATCTCTTGCCGGGTTTTCTTTTTATGAAAAACACGTGACATCTCTAACCTATGGGAAGGGGGTGTTACAAGGAGTGTGAAGGATTACCATAAGAAGATGGAGGTGGTGATGATACGGGCTAATGTAGAGGAGAACCGGGAGGCCACCATGGCTAGATTTTTTAGTCGTTTGAATAGGGACATAGCCAATGTAATTGAATTGCAGCATTATGTGAAGATAGAGGACAGGGTGCACATGGCTATGAAGGTGGAGAGACAATTAAAGAGAAAAGAGACAGCAAGGTACACTTTAGTTTCTAGCAATACTTGAAAATCAAAGTGGGATAGGAACGATCCAGCTGAAGCAAAGAGAAAGACCGAACCACCTAACGAAAAAGATGAGGGAACTAGCAACAAACCCAAGGTAGAATCTCAACCGTCACAGAATAGAGATATTAAATGCTTTAAGTCTCATGAGCTATTTTTTGAATGTGTTCAGAGGTCTTGGCAGGCGGAGCTATCACAGGAGGTTAGTAGTCTAGTGATACTTATGATTAAACTTAAGAGACTGAAAGTGGCTTTGAAGGAGTGAAATAAGGGGACATTTGGCCAAACTGAAAATCACATCGCAGATCTTGAGACTTGTATTGACAGTTTAGAGGAGAGTTTGCAGGACAATTATTCTATGGAGATAAAGGATGATCTTATTGCATCATAAGTTGAATTAGCAGTTTGGAATGATAGAGAACAGTTGCGTCTTTCTCATATGGCAAAGCAGAGTTGGATTAATAAAGGGGAGGCATCTTCTAAATTCTTTCGTGCTGTTTCTAGGAGGAAAAATCATGAAATTCTTTCTATGACACTTCAAGATGGAGTTGTTCTCTCTAATCCTGAGGATATATACAATGCAGTTGTGCATTACTTTCAGTCTTTCTTGTCTGATGATAGTAGAAGTCGTGTTTTGCCAGATTTTTCTGATTTGGTCCAACCTATTGTTTCTAATGTTGAGAATGAGGTGCTGTGTAATCTTCCATCAGCTTAGGAAATTTTTGAAGCGCTTGATTCTATTCCGGTGGATGGTAGTCCTGGCCCGAATGGGTTCGGTGCAGGATTCTATAAATCTTGTTGGCATATTGTGGGTACGGATGTTGTGGAGGCAGTAAGGGATTTCTTTAGAGGGGTTTCTTTACCAAGATTTATAATGCTACATTTCTGGTACTTATTCCTAAAGTTAGTAATCCTACTAGTTTTGAGAAGTTCAGACCTATCAGCTTATGCTTAGTCTTCTACAAAATTTGTTCTAAGATCTTGGTAAATCGTCTCTCGCCTATCCTTCATAAGATTATTTCTCCTGAGCAAGGTGCGTTTATTCCAGGCCGTAGCATATTTGAAAATATTAGCTTGACTCAGGAATTCATTCATGGTATTAATAAGCCATGTCGTGGACGGAATATAGTATTGAAGATTGACATGGCGAAAGCCTATGATAATGTATCTTGGGACTTTTTGCTGAAGGTGTTGAAGGCATTTGGGTTTTCTAAATTTTTTTGTATGATTATTTTGCATTGTATTTCTGTGCCTTGGTTTTCTATTGTTCTAAATGGAATCCCTAAAGGGTTTTTTAAAGGAGGAAGAAGCTTACATCAAGGTGATCCAATATCGGCCTATCTCTTTATTATAATGGAAGAAGTTCTGACTAGGTTGATAAAGAAGCAGGTTGAATTAGGCAAGATAGTACCTTTTTATCATCCTAGAGGTACCCCTACTATTTCATTCTCCTTTATGCAGATGATATTGTGCTGTTTTCTAATGGAGGAAAGGCTTTGTTGAGGGCAATATCAATGGTGTTTAAAGTTTATGAAGAATGGTCAGGCCAGGTAGTGAGTAAGAGTAAGTCCTCTATTTATTTTTTAAAGCAAATTTCTGTATCTCGAAGAAGAATTTTACTTAGAATGATGGGTTTTTTTTTTTAAGGAAAATTTTCATTTGTGTACTTGGGAGCTCTGATAGTCTCTGAGAGATTATTGGTTAGGCATTTTGACAATATCACTTACAAAATACGGGCCAAGCTTGAAGGATGGAAGGCTAAAATGCTTTCTAGCGAGGCAAGACTGCTGCTCATTAAGCATGTCATACAAAGTATGCCGATACACTTGCTTTCGGTCCTGAATACGCCAAAACAAGTCATTAAAAAAATACATTCCATTATGAGCACATTTTTTTGGGGTAGTATTGATGGTAAGCCAAAAAGAAAATGGTATGCATGGCGGGAGATGTGTAGACTAGTAACTAAAGGTGGCATGGGCATCAGGAATTTGAATGAAGTTCAACAATCACTTCATATGAAATTGGCCAGGAACTTGCTTTCTCAAACATCTCTTTGGGCCAATTTTTTCACAAAACAATATGTGGAAGGGGTGCATATCACTGAGATTGATGCTAATAAAGGTTCTAATTTCTGGCGAATGATTGTGAGATGCATTCCTTTGGTACTTGATAAGTCAAGATGGAAGGTTAGAGAGGGAAATGTCTCGTTTTGGAAGGATAACTGGTCGGGTTTGGGGCCACTGGTCTATTCTCATTCCATTTCTGAACCACCAGACCTCAAGCTAGAGGCTTGTAAGGATGAGAGAGGTTGGAACAAAGACTTATTCTCTAGGTTTTTGGGAAATGAACATGCTGCTGAGATAATTGAAAGGCTTGGTAGTGTGAAGCCAGGTATGGATACACTCATCTGGTTGCCAAACGGTGATGGTAAGTTCTCTACTAGTAGTGCACTGGAGTGTATTCGTACTAGAGTTCCAGTGTTTGCATGGACAAAGTGGTTTTGGCATCCGGCCTTACCAAAGAAAGTTTCAGTCACAATGTGGAAGCCTTGGCATAATTGTTTGCCAGTAGATCAGGAGGTGTGCAGGTTGAACATTCCTATGGTATCAAAATGTAACTGTTGCTCAGGGGGTAAGGAGGAAGATCTTGATCACATTTTAGTTGGGGGAGAACTGCCTGAAAAAATATGGGCAACTTTTGCTGCTTTGGTAGGGCTCTCGAGTTTACAGGGAAAGTCTTGGAGGGAGAGAGTTGAGTCTTTCCATAGAAGGGCTAAATTTTCTACTAAGGGGGGTCAATTGATAGGTGTTTTGCCTACTATTATCTCTTGGAGATTGTGGTGGAGAAGATGTCAAGAAAGAATGGAGGATAAAAGAATTTCTTGTGACTCGGTATGTGCTTTGATTAAGTTCTGGTTGGTTTGGGTTGCTTCCAAAATGAAAGAGTCCAAGAGATTGAGTGCTTGGGATGAAAATCTGCTGAGGCAGTTGCAGATTCCATTTAAACATCCACCTATTAACTGAGTGCAATTAGTGAAATGGAGGAGGCCTACTGTGGATTTTGTGAAATTAAACATAGATGGGTGCTGTATGGGGAACCCGGGTCCTGCTGGTGCAGGTGGGGTGATCTGTAGCTCTAATGGCCAATTAATATGTGGCTTTGCAAATTTTCTGGGCAATCAAACAAATAATGCTGCTGAAGTACTTTCTGTCTTGCATGGTCTGTGTGTGGTGGACATGATGGGATTTACAAAGGTGGAGATTAATATGGATTCTAAACTGGTAGTTGATTGGCTGAAAAAGAAACATTGTGGCTTATGGTACTTGGAGGATTTTTTGGAAGAAATTATGCTGAGGCTAGAGGGTATACAGGTTGCTATTAATCATATATTTAGAGAAGCTAATGCTGTTGCAGATGATTTGGCAAAAATGGGTGCTAAAGGTTTGAACAAGTTTTGGGCTGGTAATGTTGGCATTCCAGCATCAATTAAAGGCTTAGTTAGACTTGACATAGGAAGTGTTCCGTATATTCGTTGCTGTTCATATTGATTCTTGTAATTCTTTCATTGATTATTTATTTTGGTTTAATTGTTGTTTCTGATCGGGAAATAATTGCACTGCTAGAAGTAGATTTCGGTTTACTTGTTAGTTTCTAGCACTTAAGAGTTGTACATGGTTTCCTTTGCCAAAAGTAAGGATTTATGAATAAAATTTGGGTGAGGATCACTTCTGGACATGTGATCACTCTTTCTTTGATTAAAAAAAAATGATGTAAGTGTTTGTGTTCAGGGCACATGGCTTTTCAATGTCCAAACAGGCAGATGATTATGCGTGACAATGGGGAAGTCATGACTGAGAGTGGGGATGATAGTGATGGGGTGCCCGAGTTGGTTGATGCTAGTGATGATGATGGAGTGGTATACCCCATGACAGGTGAGTCTCTTGTTGCCAGGCGTGCTCTCAATACACACATTAAGGTGGATAATGTAGAGCAACAAAGAGAGAACATTTTTCATACTAGATGCCACGTCAACAACAAGGTATGTAGTATGATCATTGATGGGGAAGTTGTACTAATGTGGCTAGCACTACTTTGGTTGAGAAATTGAATTTACCAACCTTAAAACACTCTATGTGACACCCGATTTTTACGTGCTTTTTATTGAATGGCTTTTTAATTAAATATTTGATTTTGAGCCTTTTAATTTAATTTAATGTGTTTTTGCGAGATTATTTTATGATTTTTAAATCGAAAATTATTTTAATATGCTTTCATAATTTTAATTAGTGTTCTGCAATTAAATTACTTTTTATTTTAAAGAATGTTATTGTTGGAGTTTAATATTTTACTTTAACTAGTTTTGAGTTTATATTAATTTATTTAATTTACTATTTTAGAAATAGTTGTGAGGATTGGACCTCATTTCTTTTCCTTCATTTTTCTTTTTTCCTTACTTTTCTTTCTTCTTTCTTTCGCTGCATTCCCTCTCTCCCGCTCAACGACCCTCTCTCCTCTCCCCAACGTTGTTCTGCCTTCACTTCCAACCTACCGCCGCGGGCCATCCGTGGCCCTCACTGCGGGCACCATTCTCTTCCCCTTCGGATGGCAATCACCCACCATCAATTTCAAGCCGTCTCGTGTCACCGTTGGCCCACTCGCACAGCTTCAATCAGCGGCCTTTCTCTTCCCTTTCCGCCGCCGTCCGACCACATCTGATTGCTATCTTTTCACCACTTCTTCACCGGCCTCTTGCCGTCCTAACGCACCCAACCCTAGCTTCGATCCGTTACCGGTGAAGCTCTATTGTCTACATCTCTGATTTCACCCTTTTTGGCATTCCACCACCATTTCGGCAGTCACCCACGGCCAACCGTTGCTTCCACTAGCTTCACCACCTTCCATAGGCCATACCCTACCGTTCCCTAGCTTTCGTTTGACACCGTTTGAATTTGAATTTTCTGTGTATTTCGGCCACAGTGTTTTTACACTGTTACGTTGCTTTTCAGCTACCTTTTGCACCTTCATGATCCTCCTAAAATTACTTTATAGCGTTGTAAGTATTTCTCCAAAAGACTTTTAAGACTTAAGTATATTTTTGCACTAACCTATTTTATAAACTGTGATTTGGTTATTTGGTTTGTCTGTGTTGGTTGTTGGAAAATTACTGATAATTGTTAGTTGTTGATAATTGGCCGATTTCATGGCATTGTGTACGTATGCGTGGGTGTGTTTTGAAAACTGTGTTTAATGTGAAAAAGGTTTTTCGGGTGAGTGTGTATCATCCCCAAGCCGAGATGGAGTATTATCTCGGTGGAGCTCCTCTGGGCACTCGAGAGTGGAATATACTGAGTGTCGTCCCCTAGGGTTGTTGCCTGGAACTTGGACGGGATAGTAGCACTCTCGATCCGACTCCATGGCCCCTCGTGTTGACGGGGGTCTGAAGATGCTTGGCTATGTACGCAGAGGGCGCGGAACTAGGCATCACTCGTTGTGCAACACTTGCAGGGTCGTTACCCGTGGGGTGACGAAGGGAGCTAGAGTATGTGGATGGTCCCTAGGGGAGGCCATGGTGCATACGGTTAAAATTAGAATTAATGGATTTATTTCTGGATTTTAATTTTGTGCCAAATGGTATTTTTGGCGTGCGTGGAAAAATTGTGATTTTCGAAAAATGGTATTTTCTAGAGTTTTGCGCTTTGGTCATCATGTGCATGCATAGCCTTAGTTTTAATATATTTATGTCTTGGAGCATTTTGGGTTTTACTTACCTGCAGTACCATTTTGTGGGATTGCAAATTTTGATGCAGGTTTTGAGGAGGCTGAGCCTGAGGATGCGGCTCTGCCTGAGGAGTAGGGACATTGGCTATTTTGTATTTGAAGTTAATTGTTCGCTTATGCTTATTATATAATGTTGACATGTAGATTTTTAGTACTATTGTATTGTATTAAATTCTGGTACTTAGTTATTTGACTTAACCATTCCGCTGCGCATTGTTTATTGTACACGTGTTGCATTACACACTCGGCACGTGTCGATGGAGTGCATGACCGTGTTGTCATCATCCAAACGCTTCCATTTCCGTGTGTGTCTATACATGGAAGTTTGGGGAGTCACATGTTGTATCAGAGCAGGTTGGCTCTGGGTAAAGCCACGTGTCCCTTAGGTAAAGTACTAGAATTTTTTTAAAACTTGATTTGAAGTAATTTTGAAATTATTTTATTTTTGTATGATGCGTTATTTTATTTGTTCTAATTATTTTATGTTACATTATTTATTTTAAATTGTTTTATTATATTATTTTACGTTCTAATCGGAGCTAAAATGGGATTGAGGATTATGCATTGACAAAACAATGGTAAGGCCAAGGAGACAAGATAAGGAACCCATGGGGGAATCATCTCACAGCGAGATTGATAATGCCATTGCTAGGGCTTTGACTAGGTTGGCAAATCATTTTCATCAAAATATCAGACCGTTGGCAATTAACCAAAATTTGGCTGTGCAAGTGGGGTGCTCTTATGAGAGGTTCCTTAAACATATGACCCCCATGTTCTTTAGAGTAGAAGATCCACTCTAAGTTGAAGGTTGGATCAATGGAATTGAAAGGACTTTTGAAATTTGTAGATGCACGGAAGCTCAGTAAGTTTTGTATGCTAGTTATCTACTGCAAGGAGAAGCAACAAATTGGTGGAGAGCGAAGTGAAATCTCTTGGAGAGAGAGTTTGGATCTTTAGCCCCTATGTCTTGGCAGCGTTTTAAAAAGGAGTTTGATGAAAGATTTTTTCCTCCTGCTATAAGAAGGCAGAAAGCTCGGGAATTTAATAATCTGGTTCAGGGAAATATAATTGTGGACCAATACTTTCGTGCTTTCTTGGAGCTTGAACGTTTTGCGCCCCATCTTATTGCCACCGAGGAGTTACAGGTGGAGCAGTTTCAAGAGGGTCTGCATCCTGAGATACGCAGATTTGTGATTTGTCAGTGAATTTTCTCTCTCCATGAGTTAATTGACTTGGCCACTATCGTTGAGCGAGAAAACAGTTTTGCTGTAGGCTCCCCTCCGGGCCAAAAGAGGAGTTTTGCTGGAGAGGGTAGCAGCTCTAGGTCTCCGTAGAAATTTATACAGAGGACTGGGGCCTGACCACAGGCAGCCCCTAGTGTACATATGGGAGGTGGAGCTCCAGTTTGTCTTAGGTGTAATAGAGCTCATGAGGGTGAATGTCATCCGAGTGGGATCCGATGTTATAGATGTGGCCAGCCGGGGCATTTATATTGCGAGTGTCCCAACCAAGCTCAAAGAGGTCGAGGGGGCCGACGTGGTGGAAGAGCTAATCAGAGGCAAATGGTTCAAGCCCGAGTATATGCAATGACCTCCAGAGACGTTGACTATGAGGCGCCAACTACTCAGGATGCCGGGATTATTACAGGTATGAGTTTAATTTAATTTTTGGATTTGGT
Source organism: Pterocarya stenoptera (assembly GCA_003123785.1). Taxonomy (NCBI): domain Eukaryota; kingdom Viridiplantae; phylum Streptophyta; class Magnoliopsida; order Fagales; family Juglandaceae; genus Pterocarya; species Pterocarya stenoptera. The sequence continues at coordinate 22,480 of QEOT01001705.1, read as the reverse complement.
GTTGTAAATTATTTGCTTGAATTTTTTGGGTGTATGTGTGCTTCAAGTAGAGTTCGCCTCTATGAATTTTATGTCTGTACGTAATTTGACTCTCAGACGTCTCAGTCATTTGTATCAGCCACCTTTGTGCGGCTGTGTAACTTGGTCACGGAGCCCTTATCCCAATCTTTAGTTGTGGCTCTTCCTAATGGGGAGATGGTGTGTTGCTCCAAAATCGCGTTGGGTTGTCCTTGGATTTTGGTGGAAGGACTCTTGATGCGGATTTAAATGTTTTCAAGTTGCTTGGATTTGATGTTATTCTTGATATAGACTGGTTGTATCGGTATTCTGCAAGTATTAATTGCAGAAATCGAATGATTAGCTTTCAACTTTCGGATTCGGATTACTTTGAGTATGTGGGAAGTAAACTAAGGGCGCAGCCAACAGTTATATCAGCAATTCAAGCGAAGAAAGATATAGCTTGTGGGACGGATGCTTTTCTAGTCCAAGTGATTTTTTCGCCATTTGGAATTAAGGCTTTGATGGATATTTTCATTGTTCAAGAATTTTCGGATGTCTTTGTAGATGATTTGCCTGGGTTGCCTCCAGTTTGTGAGATGAAGTTTGTTATTGATTTGGAACTTGGAGCAGCTCCGGTGCACAAGGCTCCATACCGTATGTGGCACCAGCTGAGTTGAAAGAGTTGACGTTTCAGCTGCAAGAATTGGTTGACAAGGGGTTTATTCAGCCGAGCACTTCGCCATGGGGAGCACCAGTTTTATTTGTCAAAAAGAAAGATGGTACTCTCCGGATGTGCATTGATTATAGAGAACTCAACAAAGTGAACATCAAGAATAAATATCCTCTTCTGGGGATTGATTTATTTGATCAGCTTCAAGGAGCAGTAATATTTTATAAGATTGATTAGAGGTCGGGATATTATCAATTAAGGATAAGAGATAAAGATGTACCTAAGACGACCATTAGATCAAGATATGGGCATTATGAATTTAAGGTTATACCTTTTGGGCTAGCGAATGCCCCAGCAGCCTTCATGGATCTAACGAATCAGGTATTTCGACCTTATTTGGATTCTTTTGTAGTGGTCTTTATTGATGATATTATGATTTATTCCCGAGATTTGGAGGAACATGCTTATCACCTTCGTTTGGTATTTGGAAAATTAAGGGGACATCAGTTGTATGCGAAGTTAAATAAATGTGAATTTGGGTTGGAAGAAATTAAGTTTCTTAGAATGTGATTTCTCGAGATGGAGTGGCTGTTGATCCAAGCAAGTTGGAAGCTGTTTTGTCTTGGTCACGTCCTTCAACAGTGTGTGAAGTTTGCATTTTTTGGGACTTGTCGGATATTATCGAAAATTTGTAGAAGGATTTTTTCGATTGTCCGGATCTCTCACTGCGTTGACCAGGAATAATGTTGAATGTAATTGGTTAGATAAGTGCGAGAGAAGTTTCTAAGAACTGAAGAGAAGATTGACAATGGCACTAGTATTGGCTCTTCCGGAGTCAAATAAGCCATTTGTGGTTTTCAGCGACGCATCTAAGTTTGGATTAGGGTGTGTTCTTATGCAGGAATGACGACTTGTTGCTTATGCATCTCGTCAGCTGAAAGATCATGAAAAGAATTATCCGACTCATGACTTGGAGTTGGCGGCAATAGTATTTGCTCTCAAGATCTAGCGGCATTATCTATATGGTGTGGTGTGTGAAGTTTACACCGACCATAAAAGTTTGAAGCATTTATTTTCCTAGAAGAATCTCAACATGAGGCAGAGGCGATGGCTAGAGCTGATTAGCGACTACCAGTGCAAAATCAAGTATCATCCGAGGAAGGCAAATCTAGTTACTGATGCTTTGAGCCGGAAATCAGAATTTTTTGATGAAGCAGAATCTTCAGGTGTGGACTCTCTCCTTTGTGAGATGAGAAGACTTCTTATTGAGAGCTCGCAGCAAGAAGAATTATTATGCTCAGTAATGGATGTCCGAGTTGATGATTTTGAGGAATTAAAGACTCTTCAAAGAAAAGACTCGAAGTTGCTGGATATCAGGAAGAAAGTCAGGAAGTCTAAAGGACCTTCACATTACAGTTTGGATAAAGATGGCATTCTTTGGTTTCGAGATCGTAGAGTTATTCCTCAAGATTCAGAATTTAAGGAGCGAATATTGGTTGAAGCTCATGCGACTCCTTATTCAATTCATCCTAGCAGCACGAAGATGTATCGAGATTTGAAGAAAAATTTTTGGTGGGAAGGGATGAAGACTAATATTTCCCTGTACATTGAGAAGTGTGACACATGTCGCTAAGTGAAAGCCGAACATCAAAGACCCGCGGGTAAACTTCAACTACTTCCTATTCCTGAATGGAAGTGTGATGATATTACTATAGATTTTGTTGTGGGTTTGCCAAGGACTCCAAGAGGAAAGAGTTCAAATTGGGTGATTGTGGACAGGTTGACCAAAAGTGCTCATATCTTGCCTGTAAATAAAACCGACTCTTTGGGTAAATTCGCGTGGTTGTATGTTAAGGAGATTGTGAGGTTGCATGGAGTACCCAAGAGTATTGTGTCGGACAGGAACCCGCGATTTACGCCGTATTTTTTGAAGAGTTTGCAGGCAGCGCTAGGCACTAATTTGAAGTTCAGTACTGCTTATCACCCTCAGATTGATGGTCCATCTGAGCGTACTATTTAGACCTTGGAGGATATGCTAAGAGCGTGTCATGAAATTTTAGGGAAGCTGGGAAAATTATATGCCGCTTATAGAGTTCTCTTATAATAATAGCTTCCATGCCTCCATTCAGATGGCTCCATATGAAGCGTTGTATGGGAGGAAGCGTAGATCGCCCTTGTGTTGGGATAAAGTCAGCGAGAGGAAATTAATTGGCCCTGAATTAATCCAAGAAATGCAAGAGCAGGTTCGAATTATAAGAGCTAAAATGGCAGGAGCGCAAAACAGACAGAAACGTTATGCAGATTCAAGGAGAAGAGACTTGTCTTTTGAGGAAGATGATTGGGTTTATCTCAAAGTCTCTATTATGAAAGGCGTTGAGCGCTTTGGTAAGAGAGAAAAGCTTAGCCCTAGATATGTTGAGCCTTTTCAGATTTTGGAGAGGTTGGAGCTGTTGTTTACAAAATTGCCTTGCCAGAGTATTTTGGAGAAGTTCATGATGTGTTCCATGTGACCTCGTTGAAGAAAAGTTTTGGTCAGCAAGAGCCGGTTTTGTCGACCCAGGACGCATTCAACTTCAGCCTGACCTTACTTATGAGGTTGCCCTGATGTAGATTGTAGATTGGAAGAAGTAAATGTTGAGATCTAAGTCGATACATTTGGTGAAGGTAGCTTGGGGTGATCCATTGGCTCAAGATTTCTCTTGGAAAAGAAAAGCAGACATGATGGAGCAATACCCGTATTGCTTGGATGAATGACGGTATGTCTCTTAAGCCTACTTTTAGTTGCATCTCATGCCTGTCTTTATTGATGTTTGACCCTACAATTTCGAGGATGAAATTTATTTTAAGGTGCGGAGGTTGTGACACCTGATTTTTACATGATTTTTTATTGAAGGGCTTTTTAATTAAATATTTGATTTTAATTAAAAAGCCCTTCAATAAAAAAGCACGTAAAAAAATTTGGGTGTCACAACCTCTCCATTTAAAATAAATTTCGTCCTCAAAATTGTAGGGTCAAACATCAATGCTAAAGACAGGCATGAGATGCGACTAAGAGTAGCCTTAAAAGACATACCACCATTTATCCAAACAAATACGGATATTGCTCCATCATGTTCGTTTCTCTTTCCCAAGAGAAATCTTGAACCAATGGATCACTCCAAGCTACCTTCACCAAAGGTATCGACTTAGATCTCAAACTTTGCTCCTTCCAGTCTACAATCTGCATCGAGGCAACCTCATAAGTAAGGTCAGGCTAAAGTTGAATGCGTCCTGGGTCGACAAAACTGGCTCTTGCTGACCAAAACTTTTCTTCAACGAGGACACATGGAACACATCATGAACTTCTCCAAAATACTCTAGCAAGGCAACTCTGTAAACAACAACTCCAACCTTCTTCAAAATCTGAAAAGGTCCAACATACCTTGAGCTAAGTTTTCCTCTCTTACCAAAGCATTTAACGTTTTTCATAAGAGAGACTTTGAGATAAACCCAATCACCTTCCTCAAAAGACAAGTCTCTTCTCTTTGAATCTGCAAAACTTTTCTGTCGACTTTGCACTGCTGCCATTTTAGCTCTTATAATTCGGACCTGCTCTTGCATTTATTGGATTAATTCAGGCCCAATTAATTTCCTCTAGCCGACTTCATCCCAACACAAGGGCAATCTACACTTCCTCCCATACAACGCTTCATACGGAGTCATCTGAATGGAGGCATGGAAGCCATTATTATAAGAGAACTCTATAAGCGGCAGATGATTTTTTCAGCTTCCCTTAAATTTCATGACGTACGCTCTCAGCATATCCTCCAAGATCTGAATAGTACGCTCAGATTGACCATCAGTCTGAGGGTGATAAGCAGTATTGAACTTCAAATTAGTGCCTAGCGCTACCTGCAAACTCTTCCAAAAACGCGACGTGAACCGCGGGTCCCTGTCCGACACAATACACTTGGGTCCTTCATGCAACCTCACAATCTCCTTAACATACAACCGCGCTAATTTACCCAAAGAGTCGGCATTATTTACAGGCAAGAAATAATCACTTTTGGTCAACCTGTCCACAATCACCCAAATTGAATTCTTTCCTCTTGGAGTCCTTGGCAAACCCACAACAAAATTCATAATAATATCATCCCACTTCCATTCAGGAATAGGAAGTGGTTGAAGTTTACCGGTGAGTCTTTGATGTTCGGCTTTCACTTGGCGGCATGTGTCACACTTCTTAATGCATAGGGCAATATCAGTCTTCATCCCTTCCCCATCAAAAATTTTTCTTCAAATCTCGATACATCTTTGTGCTGCAAGGATGAACTGAATAAGGAGTCGCATGAGCTTCAGCCAATATTCGCTCCTTAAATTCTGAATCTCGAGGAATACTCTACGATCCCGAAACTGAATAATGCCATCTTTATCCAAACTGTAATGTGAAGGTCCTTTAGACTTCCTGACTTTCTTCCTAATATCCAGCAATTAAGGGTCTTTTCTTTGAAGAGTCTTTAATTCCTCAAAATCATCAACTCGGACATCCATTACCGAGAATAATAATTCTTCTTGCTGCGAGCTCTCAATAAGAGTCTTCTCATCCCACAAATAAGAGAGTCCACACCTGAAGATTCTGCTTCATCAAAAAATTCTGATTTCCGGCTCAACGCATCAGCGAGTAGATTTGCCTTCCTCGGATGATACTTGATCTTGCACTAGTAGTCGCTAATTAGCTTTAGTCATCGCCTCTGCCTCATGTTGAGATTCTTCTAGGAAAATAAATACTTCAAACTTTTATGGTCGGTGTAAACTTCACACACCACACCATATAGATAATCCCGTCAGATCTTGAGAACAAATACTATTGCCGCCAACTCTAAGTCATGAGTAGGATAATTCTTTTCATGATCTTTCAGCTGACGAGATGCATAAGCAACAACTCATCCTTCCTGCATAAGAACACACCCTAATCCAAACTTAGATGCGTCGCTGAAAACCACAAATGGCTTATTTGACTCCAGAAGAGCCAATACTGGTGTCGTTATCAATCTTCTCTTCAGTTCTTGGAAACTTTTCTCGCACTTATTTGACCAATTAGATTCAACATTATTCCTGGTCAACGCAGTGAGAGGTCCGGACAATCGGAAAAATCCTTCTATAAATCTTCAATAATATCCGGCAAGTCCCAAAAAATGCGAACTTCACGCACTGTTGAAGGACGTGACCAAGACAAAACAGCTTTCACCTTACTTGGATCAACAACCACTCCATCTCGAGAAATCACATGTGCAAGAAACTTAACTTCTTCCAACCAAAATTCACATTTACTTAACTTCGCATACAACTGATGTCCCCTTAATTTTCAAAGCACCAAACGAATGTGATAAGCACGTTCCTTCAAATCTCGGGAATAAATCATAATATCATCAATAAAGACCACTACAAAAGAATCCAAATAGGGTCAAAATACCCGATTCGTTAGATCCATGAAGGCTGCTGGGGCATTAGCTATCCCAAAAGGCATAACCTTAAATTCATAATGCCCATATCTTGATCTAAAGGCCGTCTTGGGTACATCTTTATCTCTTATCCTTAATTGATAATATCCCAACCTCAAATCAATCTTAGAAAATATTGCTGCTCCTTGAAGCTGATCAAATAAATCATCAATTCGCGGAAGAGGATATTTATTCTTGATGGTCACCTTATTAAATTCTCTATAATCAATGCACATCTGGAGAGTACCATCTTTCTTTTTGACAAATAAAACTGGTGCTCCCCATGGCGAAGTGCTCGGCTGAATAAACCCCTTGTCAACCAATTCTTGCAGCTGAATCTTCAACTCTTTCAACTCAGCTGGTGCCATACAGTATGAAGCCTTATGCACCGGAGCTGTTACAGGTTCCAAATCACGAACAAACTCCATCTCACGAACTGGAGGCAACCTAGGTAAATCATCTATAAAGACATCCGAAAATTCTTCAACAATGGGAATATCCATCAAAGTCTTATTTCCAGATGGCGAAGAAACCACTTAGACTAGAAAAGCATCCGCCCCACAAGCTATATCTTTCTTCGCTTGAATTGCCGATATAATTGTTGACTTCGCCCTTAGTTTACTTCTCACATACTCAAAGTAATCCCCATCTGGAAGTTGAAAGCTAATCATCTGATTTATGCAATTAATACTTGCAGAATACCGATACAACCAGTCTATACCAACAATAACATCAAATCCTAGCAACTTGAAAACAATTAAATCCGCATCAGCGTCCTTCCACCAAAATCCAAAGGACAACCCAACGCGATTTTGGAGCAACACACAATCTCCCCATTAGGAAGAGCCACAACCAAAGATTGGGATAAGGGCTCCATGACCAAGTTACACAGCCGCGCAAGGGTGGCTGATACAAATGATTGAGATGCCCCAAAGTCAAATAACATACATGCATAAAAATCATAGAGGCGAACTCTACCTGAAGCACACATACACCCAAAAAAATTCAAGCAAATAATTTACACTACACACGAAATCCAAAAATTAAATTAAACTCATACCTGTAATCATCCCGGCATCCTGAGTAGCTGGCGCCTCATAGTCAACGTCTCCGGGGGTCATTGCATATACTCGGGCTTGAACCATTTGCCTCTGATTAGCTCTTCCACCACGTTGGTCCCCTCGACCTCTTTGAGTTTGGTTAGGGCACTCGCGATATAAATGCCCTGTCTGGCCACATCTATAACATCGGATGACATTCACCCTCATGAGCTCTATTACACCTGGGACAAACTAGAGTTCGACCTCCCATACCTACACCAGGGGCTGCCTGTGGTCAGGCCCCAGTCCTCTGTACAAATTTCTGCGGAGACCTAGAGTTGCTACCTTCACCAGCAAAACTCCTCCTCTTTTGGCTCTGAGGGGAGCCTACAGCAAAACTGTTTTCTCGCTCAACCATAGTGGCCAAGTCAATTAACTCATGGAGAGAGGAAATTCACTGACAAATCACAAATCCGCGTATCTTAGGACGCAGACCCTCTTGAAACTGCTCCACCTGTAACTCCTCGGTGACAATAGATGGGGCGCAAAACGCCCAAGCTCCAAGAAAGCACGAGAGTACTAGTCCACAGCCATATTTCCTGAACCAGATTATTAAATTCTCGAGCTTTCTGCCTTCTCACAGCAGGAGGGAAAAATCTATCATCAAACTCCTTTTCAAAACGCTGCCAAGACACAGCGACTAAAGATCGAAACTCTCTCTCCAGGAGATTTCGCTTCGCTCTCTACCAATTTGCTGCTTCTCCTTACAGCAGGTAACTAGCATACAAAACTTGTTGTGCTTCCGTGCATCCACAAATTTCAAACGTCCTTTCAATTCCATTGATCCAACCTTCAGGTTGGAGTGGATCTTCTACTCCAAAGAGCATGGGGGTCCTATGCTTAAGGAACCTCTCATAAGAGCACCCCACTTATACAGCCAAATTTTGGTTAACTGGAGGTGGTCTAATATTTTGATGAAAAAGATCTGCCAACCTAATCAAAACCCTGGCAATGACATTATCAATCTCGTTGTGAGACGATTTCCCATGGGTTTCTTATCTTGTCTCCTTGGTCTTACCATTTTTCTGTCAAAGCATAATCCTCAACATCACTTTAGTTCCGATTAGAACGTAAAATAATATAATATAACAACTTAAAATAAATAATGGAACATAAAATAATTAAAACAAATAAAATAACACATCATACAAAAATAAAATAATTTCAAAACTACTTCAAATCAAGTTTTAAAAAAATTCTAGTACTTCACCTAAGCGACACGTGGCTTTACCCAGAGCCAACATGCTCTGATATCACCTATGACGTCCCCAACTTTCATGTATGGAAACGCACGAAAATCGAGGTGTCGGGATGATGATGACACGGTCACGCACCCCAACAACACATGCCGAGTGTGTGTAATGCAACACATGTACAATAAACAATACGCAACGGAATGGTTAAGTGAAATAACTAACTACCAGAATTTAATACAATACAACAGTACTGAAAATTCACATGTCAATATAATACAATAAGGATAAGCAACAATTAACTTCAAATACAAAATAGCCAATGTCCCTACTCCTCAGGCGGAGCCGCATCCTCGGGCTCAGCCTCCTCAAAACCTGTATCAAAATCTGCGATCCCACAAAATGGTACAGCAGGTAAGTAAAACCCAAAATGCTCTAAGACATAAATATATTAACACAACTAATACTATGCATGCACATGATGACCAAAGCGCAAAACTCGAGAAAACGCCATTTTGTATTTGAAGTTAATTGTTCGTTTATGCTTATTATATTATGTTGACATGTGAATTTTCAGTACTATTGTATTGTATTAAATTCTGGTACTTAGTTATTTGACTTAACCATTCCGCTGCGTATTGTTTATTGTACACGTGTTGCATTACACACACTCGGCACGTGTCAATGGGATGCGTGACCATGTCATCATCATCCAGATGCCTCGATTTTCATGCGTGTCCGTACATGAAAATTGGGGACATCACACTCTAGACCATACAAATTGTAGTGGTTGAATGATTGTGGAGAGGTTAGGGTAGATAGACAAGTGTTAGTTATTTTTTCAATTGGGAAATATCAAGATGAGGTGCTTTGTGCTGTTGTGCTGATGCATGCTGGCCATATTTTGTTGGGGAGGCTGTGGCAGTATAATAGGAGGGTGATACATGATGGGTTCAAGAACATGCACATCTTTGTAAAGGAGGGCAAAACAATCAAGCTTGCTCCTTTAACCCCAAGCCAAGTCTATGATGACCAACTAAAACTGAAAAGTGAGGTTGCTCAAAAAAGAAAGAGTGAAAATGAGAGTGATAAAAAAAATGGTGAAAAAGAGATTGTCAAAAAAGAAAGAGTGAGAGTGAAAATGAGTACAAAAGAAAGAGTGAAAAAAAAAAGTAGAGAGGTGGCTGAGAGTGAAGAAAAAAGAGTGGAGCCACGAGAGAAAAAAGAAAGAGAGTTTGCTGAGAGAAAATGAAAGACAAAAGTGAGTTTCTATGCAAGAGAGAGTGAGGTTAAGAGGGCTTTCTTCGCAGATCGCCCTATGATTTTTCTTGTCTATAAAGAGTCTTATCTTAATGTTGATGAAACTAGCCAGTCTCTTCCTGGTTTGGCTGTTTTTATGTTGTAGGAGTTTGAGGGTGTATTCCCAAACTGGAAGCTTAATGAGTTGCCACCCATTAAAGGCATTGAGCACCAGATTTATTTTGTGGCCGAAGCTGCTATTCCAAACCGACCAGCCTATACGAGTAATCCAGAGAAGACAAATAAGCTTCAAAGACAAGTTAAAGATTTGATAAGCAAGGGGTACGTGAGGGAGAGCATGAGCTCATGTGCAGTATCAGTGCTACTAGTGCCAAAGAAGGATGGGACGTGGAGGATGTGTGTTGATTGCAGGGCGATCAACAATATCATGGTAAACTATCGCCATCTCATTCCTAGATTAGATGATATGCTTGATGAATTGCATGGCTCATGTATTTTTAGTAAAATTGATCTTAAAAGTGGGTACATCAAATTAGAATGAAAGAGGGTGATAAATAGAAAATTACTTTTAAGACTAAGTATAGGCTTTATAAATGGTTGGTTATGCTATTTGGACTGACAAATGCTCCCAGTACTTTCATGAGATTAATGAACCATATCCTACATGCATTCATAGGCAAGTTTGTGGTTATGTATTTTGATGATATCCTAGTATATATCAAAGACTTAAATAAACATATTGAGCATTTGAGATACTTGTTTGATGTGCTAAGATGTGAAAAGTTGTATGCTAATTTCAAGAAATGTACCTTTTGAATGAAAAAGTTATTTTTCTTGGTTACGTTGTTAGTACAAAAGGTATTGAGGTGGATGAAGAGAAAGTCAAGGCCATCAAGGAGCAGCCAATGCCAAAAAGCATCACTAAGGTAAGAAGCTTCATGGCTTAGCTAGCTTTTATCAGCATTTTGTTAAAGACTTTAGCACCATTGCTGCACCACTCACTGAAGTAATTAAATAGAATGTTGGTTTTCAATGGGGGGTTGATCAAGAGAATGCTTTTGCCACTATTAAAGAAAGGTTGCACTCTGCACCTGTGTTAGCATTACTTGATTTAACAAAACTTTTGAGATTGAATGTGATGCCTCAGGAATGGGGATTGGAGCTGTTTTGATGCAGGATAGGCGGCCCATATCATTCTTCAATGAGAAGCTAAGTGGGGCATCCCTGAAGTACCATACTTATGACAAAGAGCTTTATGCTTTTATTCGTGCATTAGAGACTTGGCAGCGTTACCTATGGCCTAGGGAATTTGTGATCCACTCCGATCATGAATCATTGAAGCATCTCAAGGGACAAGGTAAGTTGAATAAAATGCATGCTAGATGGATGGAATACATTGAGACCTTTCCATATGTCATCCGTTACAAGCAAGGTAAGGAGAACATTGTTGCTGATGCTTTATCCCGAAGGTATGTACTTCTTACTTCTATGAATGCTAAAATGCTTGGGTTTGAATATGTGAAAGATATGTATGCTAATGATACTAACTTTTCTGATGTGTATAAGGCATGTGATAAGGCGGCATTCGGTAAGTTTTACAAGCATAATGGTTATTTGTTTAAAAAAAGTAAACTTTGTGTGCCAAGTTGTTCTATGCATGAGTTGTTGGTTCGTCAGGAACATGGTGGATGATCAATGGGACACTTTGGTGTCAAGAAATCTTTAGATATTTTGTATAAACATTTATTTTGGCCTAAGATGAAGAGAGATGTCAATCGCATTTGTGGCAGGTGCATTACATGTAGAAAGGCCAAATCTAAGGTTATGTCACATGGGTTGTATACACCCTTACCCATTCCTAATGAGCCATGGGTAGACATATCTATGGACTTTGTTTTGGGGCTGCCTAAGACAAAAAGGGGTAGAGATTTTATTTTTGTGGTTGTGGATAGACTTAGTAAGATGGCACATTTCATTCTCTGCCATAAAACAGATGATGCCACAAACATAGATGACTTATTTTTCAGGGAGATAGTGCGACTCCATGGTGTACCTAGGAGTATTGTTTCTGATAATGATGTTAAATTCCCTAGCTACTTTTGGAAGGTGTTATGGGAAAAATTGGGTACTAAGCTCTTATTTTCCACTGCTTGTCATCCGCAGACTGAAGTAGTTAATAGGACTTTAACTAAGCTTTTACGCACTATTGTTCAAAAGAATTTAAAAAGTTGGGAGGATTGTTTGCCATTTATAGAGTTTGCATATAATAGGGCCACACATACTACTACTTCATATTCTCCTTTTGAAATTGTTTATGGTTTTAATCCACTTACTCCTTTAGATTTGATGCATTTACCTGTTGATGGCAGTAGTAGTTTGGATGGGCAAAAAAATGTAAAGTTGGTAAAGTCACTTCATGAGAGGGTACGGCTTCAAATTACCCAAAAGAATGAAAGGGTTGCTTCCCAAGCCAATAAAGGGCGAAGGCATGTCATTTTTTAACCAAGAGATTGGGTTTGGGTTCACATGCGCAAAGAAAGATTTCCCTCCCATAGAAGGACTAAGCTGGATCCTCGAGGAGATGGACCTTCCCAAATTCTTGAGAAAATTAATGACAATGCATATAAAGTAGACCTTCCAGGTGAGTATAATGTTTTTGCTACTTTCAATATTTTTTATCTTTTCCTTTTGATGTAGGTGAATATTCGAGGTCGAATTCTTTTGAGCAGAGGGGGAATGATGAGAACCAAGGTAGACCTAGTCTTAAAGATCATTTGCAAGTTCCAAATGGGCCAATTATAAGATCAAGAGCCAAGAAGATCAAGGAAGCAATGCAAGGATTGGTGCAATCTACTTGGGATGAAACTAGCAAGAGCCTAACACTCAAGATGGGCATCAAAGAAGGAGAACCAGTTTTCATCCACTTGATTCAAGCTGTGGAAGACAAGAATTAGAGATAAAGCCTATTATTATTAGAGGCTTTCAATTTGGTTAAAAGATTTATTTTATTAGTTTAGAATAAGTGGGCTTGAGGATACTTGGCTCACATATGTGTTATTTCTTATGAACTAGGGTTTTTGGGAAGACCTTGTATTTTGGCCAATGGCTTATTTGAAAAGTTACATTTTTTGGAACTAGGGTTTAAAAGAGGTATTGTAGTGACTTACTGTAGCGCCGTACTGTAGCCATGACACTGTTCATCCAAGGGTATTTTTGGAAGCAATGGTTTATTTTGGGTTAGGGATTCAATTAGGTTTTAGTTTAAATGCTCTTTGTAGCCTCATTTGAAAGGTTAGATAATATTGAATTTTTATTGTGAGTTGAGTTTACTCCTCCTGTTCTTGATTGAACTTTTGAACTTATCAAAGGTAAATCACAACATTTGTGGCGCTCCTCCTTGTAGTCTGGGTTCTTGGGACGAGTTCTTCAACGAGTCTAGGTTTTAATATAATCTAGATTCTTGAAACGAGTTCTCATCGGGTCTAGAATCTCTATCCATTGACTTGATTTTTGACTTTCTTGGGTGTATTTTCAAATTGATTATGGGTTCAAATGATTCCATTCCTGCGGGTTCATATCAGGGTCCCTTCCTTAAGTATGATTCGATGGTCATGAGATCTCTCAGGTGGAAGCCCTTTAGGTTCTTCAAGTTCAACTCGTAACTCTTTTAGCAACCTGGTTAGGTCATGATTGAGGTTCTCCTCTCCCACCCTTTCTTCTAGAGGTGCTACCCGCACCATACAGTGCGGGGGCACCCCCTCCTTACCCCTCGCCCCGCATCATGCGGGGGGAGGGTTACCTCCCTCCCCTACCCCTGTACCAAGGGGTGGGGGTTGGAACTGCACCCCGCCCTATCCCCCATTCAGCCTAATGACCCATTGGGTCTATAAATTTGTTTTGAGTCTAAAAAAATTTTAGAGTCAAATTATAATATAGTTTAATTTATAAATTAAAATTTATATTTTAAAGAAGAATATAAACTCATTAGAGTTGTATTTTGGATTGACTTGACTTCCTAGGCCAACTTTTATATAGGAGGCCAAGGCAATACAATAGTCATACTTAAGCAATGTGGGATTGCCTTGACCACGTAGGCCAACCTTTACTACCTTAGTCATTTGCCATATGGCTTATGCAATAGCTTAACCTCCTTCTAATGGAAGGTTCCTAACCTCCTGTTCTCGTGACCTTGGAGATAAGTCGTCACGTTGTCTGCGCACCATTGGTCCTTTTCTCCTAAAATGCACAAACCAATGTGTCAACATTCACTTTTCCTATAGCAGAGCTCTACTCTCTCATTACTTCACAATAGTGGTCAACCGCATACTCAACCTTCAACGTTCTCCCTTAAGGATTCAAACCTATAGCAACAGAGTTCAAGCCTATAACTATAAGATTTCAATCCTATCATCAGGTACAATGCATTACTAGGACAACTTATGGTTTTACCCAGAGACATAATCGCTCTGATACCACTCACTGTGGTGCCCCCAACCCCCGCTTGGGATTTGACGAAAACTAAAATGCCGGGACATGCAACACTAGGGTTACCTGTCCCTCATACATAACAGATAAGATGCAATGCACCTACTAATAACTAACAGTATGCAGTATCGGAAAGTCAACTTAAGTAAAAATAAAGGAAATACTAGTCATGGTACCGAAACATAAGATCCCAATACTTTTGCATAATTAATTCCCCAAAATAGTCATCATAGTTGGTATGAGTTTCTAAAGAACTCCTAAAACACAGGACTATACATTTTTAAAATAAACTTAAATAGACGATCCTTTCCCAAAAGTTGAATGGATTAGAACCAGAGTCCCATTCTCAAGCAGACTTAAGAATATTCCCCTAGAAGGGTGAGCACCTATATCCAAATCCAACTCCGTGGCTACCTCCTTAGCCTCTACGGCAAAGTTCTTGGCTTGTTCTAAATGTCTTGACACAAAATTCATATCTTGCTTGAGCCTTCGCCTCCACAGTGAACTCGCCCTCAATTATTTCACTGATTCCGTCCATACTCAAGGGTCTCGAGTACCTAGCAAAACTTCTATTATTTCGAGTGAGGAATGATAGTGGGTAAATACAATAGTGAAATTTCGAGAAATCTTAATAAATAAACAAATAACGTGCAACAGATATCATAAACATATGAAGCAAACTTAACAATATATGCATGGACATGGACTTATACATATACTCTTGACCTTTCAAGAATTTGTATAAAAACATGACATTTCATAACCTTGGCTTTCGTAAACCTGCTTTCATCATTTCATACTTATGAGCTCGTAGCATGTCTTAACTTATAACATAACATAACAATGGATGACTCACAGCTCCCCTATGCACCGTGTGTTTCCCGCTAATTACCGCATCAACTATTGGCCACTTTGACCAAGGTAACTATGTCTTGATTTACATATATGGTAGCTCACATTTCGCCTTCATCGTCGGTGCACCCACTAGCTTTAGGTGCAATCCTGCTCTGGTATCCTTTTCTTTTAGGTAACATTCGAGATCCGCTGATAGTACTTCGTCAACCCAGGGTTATCCCTCTATTTTAAAAACTCCTGAGAGGATAGATGAGTTCTACTAGGATATTCTCCCATCCCAGCATTTGGGGTCGTGATAAAATTTTTACTTTTTTAAAAGACTCATTTTCCTTTCAAAAATAGTTTTCACAATTCCAATGCATGTGACATGACAATGGACCTTAGAACTTTCATGAGATACATGAAATACCAAAATGCTATAACCATGAGATTCCAAAATGCTTTATCATAACAACCATAAAATATTCATTCATGAAATACATCTCGCTTTACGGCTTGAAAATATTAGAACATGTGAACATGTTCCTTTGTACTTACTCAAAGGCATTCATCTCAAACAAAGACATGCATTTCAATCATCATTATGTAACGGCCGAAACACATAAAACCCTAACCTAACCAAACATCATTCGTATCACCTCAATCTTAAGGCAGCAATGATCATGCTTCATCCATAGGGTTGGCCGAAACCTCTTATCTTAGTAATCATGCATTTCAATCAATTTTCATAAACTTAGAATCTTCTAATGCATTGAACAAAAACCTTTAATAAAGAATTTCTCATGGGTGGCCGAAACCCTTCCTTGTGATCATGGACAATATTTTCGTGAGTTTAGTCCCATACCAAAAACGTTTGAGTGACAACCATTCATGTAAACAAGCATTGTAAAAACCGAACCCTATCATGGCATTCTTACTCCCTTTTTCTTATCATACACATCTTCCTTAAACCATTTCAATCATGCTTTAAAATAATCATAACAAAATAAGTTCATAACACATGGAAAAACATCAAGTCCCAAGCCATCATATAAAATCGAATCAACCAACAAGTTCACAAGCCATATGCATAAAATATCTAAGTACAAGTTAAAAGTGTACTTAAAAAAATCCTAGTATGTATTTAAAGCAAGCAAGCTGAAAATCACATGTAATATTGGTTAGGATCATTGCTCAAGAAAAACCCTAACCATATGTTCATGTGTAGTGCTTCTTACACCTTTTTCTTTTCAAGAGAACCAAGTTTTCAAACCCTTCCCTCTTTGAATCCAAAATTCACCTTCAATAAAAACACAACTCACTAGTGCCGTGACCCACTTTCCTCAAAACACCATATTTTTAGAGCTCAAAGACAAGTAGGGTCACATCATCCTTTTTGAAGAAAAAAGCCCTAATCAAGCTGTGTGAGTGTAAGCGTCGTTCATGTGGAATAATTTTTCAAAATATAAGCTAAATCCATCTCACTCAAGTGTGTGGATGTTAGAGCATAAGTTCTAAATGAACTTTGCTTAAACCAAAACTTCCTCTCCCTTCAATCTGTGCGTGTGTGTGTAGTAAGGGATATGCTGCTTTATACCTTCTACTCACTCATCTTGAAAATATCTCCTAGCTTTACTTAACTTTCAAGTGATATTTGAATGAGAAGAATGAATGGTGGAGAGTGTTTGGATGGTGAGAAAATGATGGAAACTTGAGAAAAAATATATAGTGACCGAAATTCACAAGAGAAGCATAAGATGGCCGGCCAAAAGGTCCTAGGGTTTTTGGTTTGTCCCTTTTTATAGAAATTTCAAGAAGTTTTTTGCATGAAACAAGCTCATGTATGGATGCCATGTGGCGTGTAGCCCTATGACCTCTTCCCATAGCTCATCATTTGATTGTGTTGAGAACCAAAAGCATCCTTTCCTACAAGTGGTGCCTCCCTCTTCCAAAACCGACTGAACTTCCTCATTTGCCCTTCATTTCAAGTCTTGATTCAATGTATCTAGTGGCTAAAAGGTCCTTTGTCCACTCAAATCTTCTTCAATCTTTTACATGTGTGCATGAGTGCCAAGTGGCATGTGAAGAGTGTGTGTGTAAGTACTGCCGAACCCCTTTCTCTTCCCTAGGAGATCTTCCTTTCACTATACTTTTGGACTAGCATGTGATTTGTCCTCCTTTGGCACAAAGATCTTGCCCTAGCCGACCAACTCAAGGGTTTCTTACGCAAGCTTCTCTTCTAGAAGCCCTTAGGCGTGTATCATTCTTCCCTCCTTATTCTTGCTCCTTTCCAAGACAACTTTTTATTTACCTTTATGCATGGAAGACACATGGCAAAAAAAGCAATCATTTCTTCTCTCCTTGTTGTTGTCCAAGGTCTCTTGGCCTTCCCTAGCTCCATTTTTCCATAATCCTAATCATTTCCTTCTAAGTTCCTTTCCCCATACTGACATGTGTTAAAGGCTTCCTTCCACAAGCAAAGATCTTCTTGCATGCGTGACACATGGCAAAAAGTGCTAGATTTTTTCCATGGTAGGCATGTAAGCCAAAATTCCTAGCTCCTTCTCACCTCCCTTCCCTTATTTCCATCTAGATTCATCAAGCCCTATGCTTAACCTCATTGGATGTAAAACACCATGCATAAACCTCTAGTTGGGCGTGAACCCTAATTGCATTGGGCTTCAAAATCCTAATTTCCTACAAGGCCGAAACTCCCATGGGCTTTATAGGAAAAAAAAAATTATGACACAAAAGCCTAGAAAGTCTTGGTTGTCACATTAGTAGTCCCTTTCCTTTATGCACAGAAGACATTATTTGTTTGTTTTCCCTTTCAAAAGTAAAATTTTGTAGGCTCAGACTAATTAATTATACAGTTTTTCTCCCCCATTTAAATTGCATGGATAGATGTGTAAAGTCCAACACATGAATTGGCTCCAAAGTCTTAAGCCATTGCACACCTAATACTGTATCACAACCACCAAGTGACAGATCATGGAAGGGAGGTATGAAAAGGTTACCTTGAATTTTGACAATAACTCCTACTCAGTGCCCTTCACTTTGGATGGTTTCCACATTAGCTACATTCACTGATAGCTTAGTGATACACTCCATAGGGATTATGGTTTTCTTCACAATTGATGGATCTAGGAAGTTATGGGAACTCCTTGAATCCCTTGAAATGACCACCCTCTTGCTGCCAATTCTTCCCAACAATTCATAGTGGTGTGGCTAGGAGTGCCTGTGATGGCATTGAGAGAGATCTCAGGTTCAGTTTCTAGTATAGTGTCTGGAACTCCTTCCTCTAACTCCTTTGTGTCACAAGGAACATCCTCTCTAACTTCATTCCCCCCCCCTTCTTCCACAACTTGCAACAGATATATCTTAGTGCTTTTACAGATATGAGAAGGGTTCCACTTCTCATCGCAATGATAATGGAGCCCCTTCTTCCTTTCCTAATCCATTTGTGCTTAGGATATTCTCCTTGCTGGTGAGTTGGGTTTCTGCCATCTACTACTCCATTCCCCATGGTGTCACCCTTGATTCTGACTATATGGTCTCCCATATTTCCCTACACTCATTTCACTTGTTGGTTTAAAAGCCCTTCTGGTGCTAGACAAATATTCTTCCAGGATTTTAGCTAGGCCGTACGCAACACTTAGGCTAATAGAATTTTAACATTCTGATGGGTAACCTTATTTCATCCTTCAGACCACTTAAGAAGAAACTTAGCTTATGGTGGTTTGACAAACCCCTGAGTCGATTTGAGACGGCCTCAAATTGAGCCTTATACATAGCTATAAAGGTGGTTTGTTTTAGCCTAGTTAAAGCCTCCATGGCATTGTAGGCTGTGGGCCCAAACCTCACTTGGATGTCTTGTGTAAATGTTTCCTAGGTCTTAAATTGTCTATTCTTGTAAGCATCTTGATACCAAATTAAGGCTTCACCCTCCAAGTGGTAAGAGGCCATGAGCAACCTATGAGCGTAGGTATGGTTCAATGAAGACCAAAGTATTGGTTTTCTTTGAACACCCACCCAGCTGGGTTATCACCATCAAAGTGTGGGAAGCAAGCTTTTGAATTTCGTCCCGTATCGGCTGGTACGGCCGAAATATGTTTCCATAGCATAGTCGGTATAGGCAAGCCTGTTGTTTCTTACCAGCCTAAATACCAGCCGTACCAGGGTGTTTTGGCCGGTATGTTGGATTTCGGCCGAAATGGCCATTTCGCCCGGTACTGGAATGTGAAATTCTAAATGTATGTATGGGCCTATGGCATTTTTGTAATTTAACAGGGGCATTTATGGCATTTAAGTCTTTAGGCCTTAGGGTTTTTTTCTTTTCTTCTTCTTTGGTCTAGATCTCGCTGACTTCTTGAAAGTTCAAACTTCAACTTCTTTCCTTCTTCAAACTTCAACTTCTTTTCATCTTCTTTTTTTCTTTTGGCCTACGCACTATGCACCAGCAACTCAAGTCTCAAGGGATCCATCATCCAAGCTTCCAACATTCAACACTCCAACTTCCAAGGCTCCAAGTCCAAGCTCGAGACCTCTCCCTCCACCAAAGCTCGTGATTCCTGAAAGGTATGTATTTTCGGATTTTCCTCTAATTTTGTTTCCATTACTCTGTTGATTATTTCCTATGTCTGGACTCTGATTTCTGAAATGACACTGGGAGAAATTGACTGATAGGTTAATTTGTGTTTTGATTTTTGATTCTTTGAATCCATTTGATAAATTATGTTAAGTTTATTTTGAGGCCTAGCTAGTTGTATGGAAATGATTTTGTGTGCATTATGGAATCTGGATTAATGTGCTACGGTCTACCCATATGAAATTTTAATTAAACATAGCAATAATGATCAATAGAAAAGAAAACAGGGAATGATTACCCACTCCTTCCCTACCTATAAAACAAAAGTTTCACAATTTTCTTTTTCTTTCTTGCTTAACAATCTGAATTCTGAAGTTCTCAGAAAATTTCCCCTAAAAAGAGATTCTACTCATCACCAATAATTTTACCGTTTTACTTTTATATGCATCCGCTAAGTGTTGAATACTTGAATTTGAATAAGTGTTGAATTATGAATTATTATATAGGAGTATAAAAATGTCTAGTTGTCAATCAACCGGTGCTACATCTACAACACTTACTCCTGCGAGATCAGAAGATCCAACATGGGCCCATGCACGTGTAGTGCCAGGAGCAAGAAATAATACTGAATGTGTCTACTATAATAAACTAATTAGAGGTGGTGGAACCACTCGGTTGAAGTATCATCTAGCTCGGATTCTAGGCAATGTAGAAATATGTAAAAAGGTCTCTGTGATGTAAAATGGCAAATGAATGAGCTACTTAATTAAATGAAAAAAAAAGTAACGAGAAGAAAAGAAAAATAAGCTCAAAGATTGGAGGCCATGTAGATTTAACATTTGATGATAATGATATTGATGATAATATTGAGGGATACTATCAGAATTCAAAAAGTAAGGGGAAGGAAAAAGAATATGGAAGTGGAAAGTCAGTGGGGGGATTGAGTATATTTTTTTCCCCAAGAACAACTCCTGGGTCTCAACCTCCCATTAAGAGTGTTATGTGTTCGAAGGAGATTATTGACAAAGCAAAAATGGTTGTAGCACACTGGTGGTATGATGCTAACCTTTCAATGCAGCTCAATCTAAGTTTTATCAACTAGCTATAGATGCCATTTGTAATACCCGTCCTTGGGGTGCACCTTTTTGGAAAATATTTTAGAAAATACGACGGGAGTTACCGTCCAATTTAAAACCTTTTACAGTCCTTCCCAGGGTGCAAGACTCTACGTTATAAAATAAAAAGTGCTATGGTGATAAAAGGGTTTTGGAGTGAGAAATAAAATTCTTTAAAATAAAAAGACCTCTTCGTACGTTTAAAACCTTCATGCCTAGACTTCCATGATCTTTCCCTTTGGCTGTGTCCCTCTTGGGCGTACTGACCATTTAGTTTCCTGCGGGGGGAGGGGCACACATAAAAACTAAAATGAGTCGAATACTCAGTAAGCGTTACTTCATACCGTTAAAATATAGCAACATAGGTTTTCAGTCATGCATTCATCATTCCATACATACTATACATACATGCATACATGCTTTCGTTAAAAACATCAGTGGACGGGGGCTTTCATTCTTAAAACATGCTTTTCTTTTCTTTAAAACGTTCCCCCGTCACTGCCTTCATTTCTTAAAGAATGCCATGCATTCATACATACATTACTTTTCTTTTCTTTTCTCTTTCATAGGCCAGTGCACGTTGTTACGCCTCGCGTGCTGGGGTTAGCGGCCTTTTGGGCCAATGGATTCGCCCATGGCCACGGGGTTGGAATCCCTTTCCATCAGGGTGCAGCACTGGGTCGACTACCAAATACTACTGCCTGGCATTGCAATCTGCCTGTTCATTCATTGGGTACCCCTTTCCGTTCATTCATATGGCCGTTACGTATTTTCATACATTCATTAATGCCACATGCCGTTCTTTTCATTCATTCATTCATTCATGTCGGCTCTAAAGAGCCGAGGCATTCATTCATTTCATTTCATGGGTATGAGCATCCATTCATTTCTTTTCATTTCATTTCACGCTTTCATGAGAAAAACATCTTTTCGTGGAAAAACATTCCTTTTGTTTAAAAACATGGGAAAACATTTCATTTCGGCTCTTTCTTTCTTTGAGCCGAAATGTGACCTTCATCTTTTCATGGCATCGTTTAAAACGTCAGTTCTCAAGGACCAGTTTTAGAACACTTTCTTCGCGTCTCTTAAAGCATCGTTCTGAAGCTCGAGGCATCACCCTCGAAGCTTCCTTTCTTTTCTTTAGAAAATACGTACAATAGATACATCGTATAGTCATCCATTCAGATACATACAATTAATACTTTTGGGTACGTAAAAAGGGGCTTTCATAGAGAGGCCGTACATACGTATACCATTCAATACTTAACATGCTTTCTTTAAAACATCTTTCGTGTCCTTTCTTAAAGCATCTTTCATGAAAAACAGTTCATCTTTCTTTTTCTCATACTTTAGAAAACTCTAGAAGAGTATGAACGTAACACTTACCTAGACTCCATGCTACTTTCATACCATGCAGTCCATTCATGCGCGTGTCAGATGGCACCTACATTCATACATAACCTTACGTCATTCTCTATCTAGTGCATAAATAGCTGA
>QEOT01001704.1:36219-60684 GCA_003123785.1 Pterocarya stenoptera | reverse complement strand
AGAGAGAGAGAGAGAGGATTCTTCTGTCGGTGTGAAGAGCCTTTTACTAAGAAAACACGCACCTCTATGCTATCGACACTTGTTTTTGGTAATTAGATATTTTGGTTTGTCGAGTGCAATTACAGTCACCATATGGAGTATATACTCTACAGATTGAGACTTGGTATAATTTTTTTTATTCAAATATTCTCTACAATTTGGATAGAAATAAATACAATATATAGGTTCTACTGGATTAAATGTTAATCATAGGCAACGTGAACTCCTAAATTTAATGCAATGGGATTCATTACTCGAATCGTAGAAAGTATTTAAATTAATAAACGGTAAAAAATACTGATCCATCCTCTACTACCTATTTTTAGTAAGAAAATATTTTTTTGTCTAAAGTATTATATTATAGGATAAATGTGTTAAATGTATTTTTTTTTAATCGAAAGTACATATAATTATTCCTACACAAAAATGTATAGTACCAATTAATAACTGAGATTAACAATGGTAATTGATTCAACGTGAATTAGATTAGTCGAATTAGGTAATATAAATTTAATTAACTGAGCTAATCACTTGAATTGTACATAACACCACAAACTGCTAAGTCCCAATTATCACAACAATTTTTGGATTGAAAAAAAAGACAACCTAAAGAGATGTCTCTAATAAAGTTTGAATAATTTTATTTAAAGATATTTTCATCCCACATCATTTACGTGACATAATTTAATTTGGAATGTAAATTTTAAAATTTAAAAAGTTTAAAATATAATAATACAGTTGAAGAGAATTACAATTACAATAGATTATATAAAAATAAATTTATAAATTGATATGACTTTATACTATTCGTCATATTTACTTTACAATAAAAATAATACAAAGAATCACGGAAATTTCCATTAATTGGCTACAATGTTTTTCTTTTGTACAAAATTTCATGGACGGTCCAAAGGATACGTATCGTGCGGTTTAAAAAATGCTCAGTAAACATCGCAAAAATGTCATCCCCAATATTCGTTTCGTATCCTTCCATCTCTTCCTCTCAATCTGACACACACTCGTCCCTCCTCGTTTGGCCAGCTTGCGTTGCCTCGTTATAAATCAGACCCTCACCCCACCAATCCATAGCCAGTGAGCTCTCGTTCTTTGTCAACCTTCTCTCCGAGTTTGCTTTCGTACGTGTTCTAAATCTAGAAATGGTGGTGTTCAAGGTTGCTCGAGTGGAGACCACGCCTATCGATGGCCAGAAGCCGGGCACCTCTGGTCTACGCAAGAAGGTTCGATTTCCATTCTTACAATTCGATTGAATTTCTGATTGGATCTATTACATTTAATGGATCAATTTTTACTTTTGAATTGAGCCTGTGCCAATCTGATCCGTTTTTGATCGAGTCGCTCAATTTAGATGCAGCTTCTGATTTTTTATATCCGAAAACTTGTTTTCTTCTTTGTTGAGATTCACATCTAACCAGATATTGTTCATGGTCATAGGAAATAGTGGTAGAAATTATTTAGATCAGTTCCGTTTACCCACAGCATGTATCAATGCGAAGCAAGATTTGAAATTTCTGCCTTCGCATATGATGTATTGATAAATGCATCTTGATTTCTCTATTTCGTTTCAGATTGAAGGGCCGTTTCTTCTTTGATCCCTTACTAAGTTACT
Source organism: Pterocarya stenoptera (assembly GCA_003123785.1). Taxonomy (NCBI): domain Eukaryota; kingdom Viridiplantae; phylum Streptophyta; class Magnoliopsida; order Fagales; family Juglandaceae; genus Pterocarya; species Pterocarya stenoptera. The sequence continues at coordinate 59,018 of QEOT01001704.1, read as the reverse complement.
GTGTATTTATTGATTGATTTGTTTATTTCTTATTATCTTTGGATGGATGATTTCTGTTATCGTCTTTGTCCGTAGTATGTGGATCTAATGCATGGTAGTTTGATACGTCGTGTCGTTAAGATCTAGAACTTCAAATATTTTTTTTTTGTGTTAATTCTCGGCTGTTCAAACGAAGAAAGTAGTTACTAACGCCATATTTATTGAACGCAACGACATGGGAGATTGTATGCAAGAAAATATTTATTTATTTTCCAAGACTTTTCGGACCTATTTGCTGAATTTAACTTTGTTAAATTGAGCATCATTGTCGCTGACCTTTTTCAGGTGAAAGTTTTCGTACAACCTAATTACTTGGAAAATTTTGTTCAGTCAACATTCAATGCTCTTACTCCAGAAAAGGTTAGAGGTAAGTGTTCCATCTGATATGGGTCGTTTGGGCCTATGTTTTATGAGACGGTTCTGTTACATGTGGAATTATTAAAGGGGAAAATGAAAGGTTATGCTGCATATGGAGTTTTCGCATCTCCACTTGCAATAAGAACGGTTTTTAAGGCCTATTTTTTAAATTGGCCATAAGGTGAGGCTAAAAGACAAAGCATTTTGAAGTACAACCTTGGATGTACATACGTCCCGAGTGATGAGACTAACTTCTATTACAAGTTTGCATGTACCAAATGCATTATAAAGATGTGATGACTTCCTTTTAAGGTGGTGAACCAACTTGGTTGCTTTTGTTCCAAGCGAAAATTGGTTTATCCCATTAAAGAATTAATAATCTTTGTCATATTATCCTGTTTTCTTGGGTTATAAGGATCTGCTTGATAGAATTGTCTGCAAATGCTTTATTTTGAAGAATCTGCAGTTTCAATAACAACTGATTTAAAAATAACCACGAGAAAAATCTGCTGATTTTCTGAGTGTTTTTCTGACATTGGTCTGAAAGTGCTATCTGAAGGCCGACTTAACGAATAAGAAGAAACTATTGTTTGATGGGGTTGTGTTATGTGTTTTTTTGGGCGAGTAATGATAAGTGTAGGACGTGCAAGCTCCATGCAAGTCATTTGAAAAAAAGTGAGACCCATCATAAAAAGCAAGTTTTTTCAGATGGGTCCCACTTATTTTAAAAGGCTTGCACAGGACAGGGCATGCATGCCCTGGGCTTGCACATTAGCTTTTTTGGCATTCTTAATTTATGGCCCTAACGAGAATCACTACTATGAAATACTAATAATTATTTATTTATCATTATATTCTTCTTATAGTTGTATTATTCCTTAATTATTTATTATGTTTTTTTTTTTTTAAAAAAAATTCCCCTTTCAAGTAGCGTGCAAGGATAATTCGAAAAATTCTAGGAATTAAAATCTAATACATATGCAACGTTTAAATTACATAAATAAAGTAGAATACTTACGACCAATGTAGGCATTTAATAGTGGTTAACATGCCACAAAAAGATTGCACCATCTTATAATGAACAATAATTTTCTCTTTATAATTTAGATTAGAATTTATTTATTTTATTGGCACCGGGTGTCTAGGAACACCGTCCCGGCTAAAGATTAGAATTTGTAGATTAAAATTTATTTACTGACTCCTACTTATCAAAAAAAAAAAAAATTTATTTACTGACTCCTTGATTTATGATAATTTCTTGTCACATGAACTGTTTACTTTCATAATCATTAAACCTTGCATCCTCCCTATTATGTACTCAAATAATGAATAACCATGGCAGCAATGACAGTGATTTTTGCTTGGCAAATAGAGGTGACATTGTCCTAAAATTCACCATCTATTCTTCCACACTCCAGAAGTGAGCTCAATCAAGCTTTTCTGTGATGAGTGAGAGTAATACAAATTTGTTTTGTCCTTGTTGCTCAATGGTAAAAAATTTTGGGTGGTGTCTCTCCTTTTTTCAAATGGCAAATGCTTTCATTATTATGGTAGTACCTTGAATTGTGTATAGAAAGTTGATGAAGGGGGATCTCACATTTTTTGGGAGGGAGAGGTTCAAGCCTTTTATAATGATCTTTAGGGACTTCAATTGTAACATTGACCAGTTATTTTGGAGTATGAGCCTAGATGTGGCTGGGGTTTTTTATGAATCCTTACAAACGGTATTTGACCCAAACCAAACCCAAAGTGTGGGACTTGAGCTTTGTTACCTATATGATGAAATGGCCTGATGAGGATGTTGGGGGATTTAAAGAGAGAGATTATAATACTTTGGATTGTGTATATGAAAGTGGTGAATGAGATCCCACATTACTTTAGAAAGAGAAGTTTAAGTCCTTTATAATGATTCCAATGGGATACTATTGTAACATTGAGTAGTCCTTTCAAGTAAAGACACAGATATGACTTGTTCTTTCCTTGGGTCATTACAATTAGGTATCTAGTATCAATGGAAGAGTATTTTCCTACAAAAAAACATAAATCCAGGTGTGAATGTGCATAACTATCCATGCTTGATCAACACAAAATAAGATGACAAACCTTGTGGTGGTTTTGGAAAGTTAGCATTTATCAAGTCTATATTTATATATATATATATATGAGAAATGCTTTAGCCACAAAGAAGTCCTACAAAAATAAAACCACTAATTGAGGTGGTTTGATATGATACATTAGATTATAAAATTACTTTTACTGTAAAGTAGATCTAACATATCATATGAAGTCATGCCAGCTTGTAGGATTCCTTTTCTGGGATCTCTTTGTGGCTGTAGCACTTCTATATATATAATATATATTATGAGAAACATATCTTTGAATTTCTATCTTACCACTAATCTCGCTTTACGTGATCCATCCTATTTTTTAGCATAGACCTATCATGGTTCCTAGCATTATTCCTATTGAAGTACATAACATTTATTTTTTCAAATTGTATAGTTAAAATGAGTATTGGGTTGACTATATGGTGTACTTCATCTATTTAAACATAAAAAAAAATATGGAAGTAAGAGTTGAAATCCACAACACTCTAGGTCGAATCCCCTATGATGGTTTAGTGATAGATTGGATGCCCCTTTTTTGTACCAATCTATACAGAACAAAAAGGAAAAAGCTGAGACTAAATGCTGAAATGATCTTATGTAGACCGCATACCTAATTGAACTTATGGTGACACTAGCTTATATAAAACAATAAAAGGAAGTAGAGACTGTATACCTAGTTGAACTTGTGTGGTGGCACTAGGTTATATAGGACGCAAAATAAGTATAATTCAAATATTTTTTGTTTTTGATAAGTAAATGAAGTATAATTCAAATATAAAAAAAGCTGCATAATGAGGATAGAAAGATACTTACCTTGATCAAGTGGTAAGGGTCATGGTCTTGGTGACATTGTTCTCTTTAGCTCTAAGGTTCAAACCCTTGGTTGCAAAAAATTTCTAAGGGCCACGGCCCATTGGTGAAAAGCCAATTATCTACTTGGTTTGTTTGATGGGGACGCTTTATGCAGGTTCAAGGTTTAACTGAGTAAAATACATATTATGTTTGCATAGTCTCTGGGATTCCTTTCATAAAAAATATGACAACAATAAAAACTTATTCTCAATTACCATCAAGAGAAAATCTTAGGTTTCATTGACTCTGAAACAGTGTTGGTGAAAGTACTAGGCGTACTAAAGTGCAAATGCCATCCAGAGCCTAGGCACAAAGTGCAAGGCACAAATGCGTGCATAATTGAATAAAGCGCACATGCAGCAGCCCCCCTCTAGGGATTAGGAATACTACTAACGTTTTGAGGATTTTCAAACGAGCCATATAAAATAGAATTCAAACCAAGCTTCATTAAATAAAAGAGATTCATAGGCAGCACTTATTAAAATTTTTCTAAGTCTTTTGCTAAATCACAAAATCACTTATTAATTGTCATGAAACATAAAATAAAATCTTCATGAATGGTTGCCTCTTCTCCCTTAGCCATGTCTTGTTTAGAAGCATCATCCTCACAGTCCTTCATCTGGGACAGCTAACACATGAAAATAAAACATGAGTTCGATACTCGGTAAGCAACTCCATCAAACTGCCTAGGATGCAACAGCAGTGAAGTTAGGGCAGCTAGCAATGTGTTCTGGTATAACCTGGATGGTCAATGAGCTGGTGAGTTTTTGATGGTGTACCGTCATATGAGGGAGAAAACTAAGTTTCTTGAACCTTTGAGTGGCTAGGAGCATTTTGGGAGAATCTCCTTCAAGATTTGTCTAGAAAAGCTTGAAGAATAGGTGGCATAAAGCTCGGTATAGTTTTCTGGTGTAGGGCAGAGTGTGTGTTGGGAAAAGCTTGGGTTCTCCCCTGGTTTGAGGCTAGTTCAAGTGGTTGGCTTAAATTGTAAGGGCCTTGGTCTTGAGGGTATGTTCCCTCCATGTCTCAGCTTCGAGCCCTTGGGTGCAAACCATTTTTTGGGATCACATCCCATTGGTGAAAAGTCAATGATTTACTTCACCCGTGTAGTGTGGGCGCATTATATGGGTTTGGGGTTTAACCAAGTAAATGATCATATGTTGTGTTTGCATATTCTCCAGGATTCCTTATTATTAAAAATAAAACATAATGGGAGCTGGGTCACCCAGGACAGAATCCTAGTGGGGAAGAGGTTACCTAATGGGTCGGTCAGCAGAGGCTTCTAGTGCTTCTTGACTTATCTTAATTAGATTAGAATTCCTAGTCCACTTAGGGGTTAGGCCAAGGCACCTATTACTTTTTGGGCCTAAAACAAAGATCCTTAATTCATCCTGTCATCCCTATCTTTGTACGGCTCACCTCTTGAGGTTTGTCACTCGTATTTCATCCTGCCAAAGTTCTGCTAGTGCTCTGGGCATTGAAAAGATGGTCCAACTCTTTTTTTTTTGATAGGTTTGAAAAGATGGTCCAACTCTGCTGACAATATTGATTAGAATGCTTCCCTACCTGAGATTCTGTAAGTTAAAAAGCTTTACCTATCCTCTAAAGTGCACTAGAACTAAAACAAGTCAATGGCTGGGGCGCAACTCAACTGAATCAAGACTAAACCTTTACTGTTTGGTTGAATTCAAAAGGAAGCAAGCTTCAATTATTCTATATGGTGTAATAACATGGGTTATCTATCCATCCCGCTCCCCCATTTTTTAAGTTTTCTTTGCCTTCAGCAATACAATGTTGTAATGTCCTTTGTTCTTGTAGTTGCCACCAATATCCCGTCAAATGACATCATTGTATAGTTGCAACAGTTCTTCAACAATCTTTCCTTTTAAATGAGATTTTATCCACTAATTCAATGCTGTTTCATTTGTTTCTAATCTAATTCTATGTTTTGTTACGCTATCCTTCATCTAGGTGCTACACTTGTTGTCTCTGGTGATGGCCGCTACTACTCGAAAGATGCTATTCAGGTACATTATAAATCAACTGATTCTGAATGTGCTTGGTACATCTGAATTTTACACATGCATGCATACATAGAGAAGATAGAAGATGCCCTATTTTCACATAATCTGCGAAGTGAGAGTATGGAATTTTGTTATGGAAGAAAATGAGAACTTAGTTCTGGTTCTTTGATCCTAGATCTCAAAAGAAGGTTATTTTGGAATGGTCTGATAAAAAAGAGTTTATATAACCGTTCTCCCATGGAACTAAAAATTGTTTAAATTCAATCTGTTGGCAGTTAGTCAAATTTATGGTAAATGTTTAATATCTTGTTTTGTCTTTCCACCAAAATTTATTATGTTAATAATGACTTATTTCATTATTTCTAGTCATTAAGAATCATGGTGAAAAGTGCATGGGACCGGGGTTTACTCTGCAAGGGTGGGTCCGAAGGGCCCTGCCTTGGAGAGGTTCCCCGACATAAAAAAAGAAAAAGAAAAAAAGAATCATGGTGGAAATTATGACTCCATGCTTCAATGTATTTTGTAGTAGACAATGCTGTTTGTGCTATGGTGAATATGGATTTTTCCTGAGTCACTGAACTAATCTCTTACTGAGCACCGAATTCGCATTTTATAAATCTAGGGCAGCTTGAAATAATTTATTCACCTATGGAATTTTGTGTATGATATTTATGGTTGTATTATTTTCTCCTTAGGAGGATATAGAAATATTGGTAATTCAGTGGTATAAGAGTATATTGCTGGGAGTTTGGAGGATGTCTCCGGTCAGTATAATGCCTCACTGCAAGCCTAAATAACAGCCCATGATGCAGATTGGCTAAACCATAAGTCCATGACAAAGAGGAAATAATATTTAATTACGGATGATCCAGGTCAATGATGTTCTAACTTTGCGGTCCAAGGTTATTGCTAGCATTTCTCTTCACTAGGACTTGAATCCTTGCTTGGTGAATTGGGCTTGGTGAGATCTGTGGTTGCATTAATCATCTGCACCATCCCAATTACAGATCCTTGGAGCCCTAGCCTTGTTCTTTTGGTGCTTACTGTTTTAAGTTTGATTTTGTTTGCTCAGATCTTGTATATGGTGCTTAACGACATTATCCCATCATCTACTTCTAATCTTTATTATAAATTGGCAGATCATTATTAAGATGGCTGCTGCAAATGGAGTAAGGGGCATTTGGGTTGGTCAAAATGGATTGCTTTCGACCCCTGCTGTATCGGCAGTTATTCGTGAAAGAGTTGGAATAGATGTAAGTTTTTTGCTTGAATGCATATATCTATCCTTTTTCTCCATCTCAAATATATTTGCAGAACTGCATTGTTCATTGGAAAACAGTGGAGTAACTTTCTAATTGTAACATTTGATAACAGGGATCCAGGGCGTCAGGAGGATTTATATTAACTGCAAGTCACAATCCAGGTGGTCCTCATGAGGTAGGGTCTATCTCTTTATATCTTGTTATATCTGGATGTGGTTTAGATTAAGGGTTATTCCCTTGCCTTTCTTTGTGTTCGGCATTAAGAGAAGTGATGACAATGTGGATTTGACTGCTCAAAGGTCTTGATGGCTTTAAATATTGAAATAGTGAGCATTGGTTCTCTTTCCAATTAGTTATCCAGTTCTTGTCGCTTGTCTGAGAGGAACTTGTTATAAGTAGAGATGACCTTTACCTTGACTACTTTCAAAAGTGCACTTCCTCTGTCTAATGAGTGATTTTTGCATATGAGTTTCTATTTTTTTATAAGTAAGAAGCAATTATATTGATAAAGATAGGCATAGTCCAAGTACACCGGGGGTATACATATGAGTATACCAAATTAAGAACTAGAAATTATTACAAGGAAATTATGGAAGCTGAGACCATTTAACTCTAAAGCAATGACCCACATAAATAGTCTTTCAAAAGAAACTCCTAAACTCCTCCGAGTAGCGTTCATGATCCACAAAGAATCTATCATTCCTTTCACTTCAAATACACCAGAAAATACAAATAGGCACCATCTTCCACACCGCTGCAATTTGTGGTGTCCCTGTGATCCTTCTCCAGCTAGCTAGTAGTTCCACCACCATTCCCCGCATGACCCATGCGACTCCCAATCTGCTGAAAAAGAAAGTCCATGTCGCTTGCAAAATCACAATGTAAGAGTAAATGATCTACCGTTTCTCCACTATTTCTGCACATACAGCACCAGCCCGTAATTATGAGTCCACGCCTTCTTAGGTTGTCCATGGTTAGTATCTTCCTTAAAGCTGCTGTCCAAACAAAGAACACAGCCTTGGGAGGTGCTTTACTCCTCCATATGTTCTTCCAAGAAAAATAGGGCCTATCTTGAGTTGTAAGAATGTCAGAAAGTGCGTACCGAAAAATTTCCCTTTCTTGGAAGGCCTCCATTCCATCATGTCCTTAGCTGGAACCGCGACAGTAATGTTATATATAGTAAGTTGAAAAAATCCACCAGATCACTCACTTCCCAATCTTGTGCCTCTCTAGTGAGATTAATGTTCCACTTCTGTGGACCTTGTCTAACTACCCTCACATCAACCACCATAGCTATCTTACTTTGTTTTGAAGCAGCAGCCGGGTTAAAGATCAATCTTTGTTAAAACGGAGATGGGTGCATAAAACGGAGATGGGTGCAGTGGGTGCAGTGAGAAATCTTAGTGGGTTGGCTAGCTTATTGGGATGTGTGGTCTCCTCATTGCTGTTGAAGTATCTTGGTCTCCCGTTGGGTGCAACTTTTAAAGCTAAGACAATTTTGGAGGATGTGTTAGAGAAATTAGAGAGTAGGCTGGCCGGGTGGAAAACGTTATACTTATCGAAAGGGGGGAAGATCACACTTATCAAGAGCACGCTATCTAACCTTCCCATATATTTCTTGTCTTTATTTCCCCTCTCGGTATGCATTGTATCCAGAATTGAGAAACTCCAACGTGACTTTTTGTGGAGTGGACTAGGGGATTAGTTTAAATTTCAAGTTGGATGGGATAAAGTGTGTACTCTCTTGAGCGCTGGTGGGTTGGGGGTACTTTTGGCCTCCATTCATAAGGTTCCGTCAACAATCATTCGAAATGTACAGCAATGTGATATTTAATTACGACTTGATCTGAGGATATACCTCCTTCTATAGTCATGGACTCTATGGCATTAAACCTCCTGTGTGAGTTTGCAACTCTATGAGAGAACTTTGTACATCTATCCCCCTCCTTGAGGCACAAAGCTCTTGACTTTTGCTTCCACGAGATCTCCTCTATTAATATCAACCTTTCTAACTCAGATACTACTTGGCCTTTGTGTTCTTTCTCATCTTCAACACCCTCCAAACTTTGTAATTCTTGTAAGGGATTTTTTTTTTTTTTGTAATATTACATTTCCAAAAGTCTGTTCATTCCATGTCTTTGAATCCACTTTAAAAAAGCCTTCAGTTTTTCAGCCAATATCTTGCTTGGAGTGCCCTCTAGTTGATATGAATTCCACCATTGCCTAACCAATTCCACAAACCCTTCCTGTCTTTAACCACATATTCTCAAATTTAAAAGATCTTCTCCCCCTAGAATTCCTCCACAGTCTAACATTATGGGAAAGTGATCAGAACATATCCGTGAAAGTCTCTTTTGACATAAATCTGGAAATTGCATTTCCCATGAGGGAGATATGAGGAATCGGTCTAGCCTTGACCAAGCTTGGTTATTAGACCACGTATAATCACCTCCCATAAGAGGAAGGTCCATAAGTTCTAGCTCAAATATTCTCTACGATAACAGAAATTTCTATGGAAAAAAAGTTGTTTTGGAAGGAAAATATAATTTTTCTCTCCGTACATTTTTCCAACATGAGTGAGTTTTCTGGTAATCTTTCTCTGGAATCATCTTCCCATTAGTTTTTCTTTGAGGTTGTTATAGTTTTGGAGTTAAGATGGGTGCTGTAAAACACTTATTCATAGAAAATTAGATGTTCATCTTATCTCTCGAGGGGGGAAACTGTTTTCATATTACTGAAAGAGGTAGGAAGTTTTCTAAGGTGATGTCTTTCACCACTTCTTGCTCTCGCTGGCTGGCAAATACGATGGAGGAGTGCTATTTGCAGAGGGAAGAAAGGAGTTCTACAAGACTTTTCGAGCTGGGTTCATGGCATTAGTTGCTCATCGGCGTGTTAATTCTTTTGGGCTTTACCTGGAAGTAACTGAATACGATGGTCATGGACGTCGAGGAATGCTGGTGTTTTCGGCAGGGATAGAAGGACAGGGGTGGAAAAATCTGTCCATAGATGAAGCTTATGCTGTCTTGCTCCTCTAAGGGCCAGGCAGTGGGTCAAGATGGAGGAACGGGGAAAGAGGTGGGTGGGCAAGCCAGGTCCTATGCTGAAGCTGTTGGTGGTGGTAGAGTAGGCAGTAGGGTGGTGGTGCATGGCAGTACATGTCAGAAGATGATTTCTCAAATTGGAGAAAAGGACAAAGAGGAAGGGGGTGCAGGGGAGTGCTCTCGGGCTTTCAGTACTCCCTTACCTGAATTAGGTGGAGCTGTTTTGTCAAGTCCCCGCGCAGTTGAAAGGGAGGAACAGATGACCCTTTTTGATTTAAAACTGGAATTGAAAGGCGTGAAGGGTGGTGAACTTAGTAATCTGAAGAAGGCTATTGAAGCTCTTGTAGGAAATGTGGACTTAGGCCTAGGAGTGGGATTGGGTCATCAGGGGTAGGATTAAGGCTGAAAGCCAAGATGGGCCTGGGCCGGTCACGCCAGGCCCCACCCAAGATGAGGTGGCGCCTCAAGAGGGCTGGGCCTTCACCTGTGAAGGGCCTGAAAGCCATTGGGCCGTGTGGGCTGCTGGCCCAACAACGGCAATTGCCGTTGACAACGACGGCTCGGCGCCGTCGTCCTCAGGGACTGCTTCCGGTGATATCTGCGGCGGAAACCTAGTGCCGGAAGCATACTTGCGTACAGAGGAGGGTGCGCAACTGATGGGGAGGTTATCGGAAGGTTCTTCGACTTGTGGGTTGGCACAGAAGGGTGCGATGGACCCCTCTGGGTTGACTCCACCCGTCACGACGGTAATAACGACGTCGCCGGCGTCGGTGGAAACGACTTTCCCGCAAGAAGCTACAAGGAGAGAACTGGTATATCATCGGGAGGATCACCGACTCGTGGGGTGGCACAGAAGGGTGCGACGGATCCCTTTGGACTGCCTCCTGTCATCATGACGGCGATAATGTCGTCGCCGGCTTCTGCGGAAAATATTATCCGGCAAGAGGCTACAGAGGAGAGGATGGGTGAGCTGTTGGGTGGGTCGAAACACTGTGAAAAGTCACAGAACTTGCCGGCGGTAATTTTTGGGTCACCCCTGGTGTCCTCAACTGCCCAGATATTGTGTTTGGCGCCGGAACTTTCTTCAGCTGCCGTGAAACTCAGTTTGGAGGACTATCACAGTGTGGGAAGGCTTGGTAATTCAGAGGACAGTGCAATGGAAGGTATTTTGGTAGTTTGTGACTCTTCAAATAGAGGGGAGATGATGATCGAAGGAAGGGTGAATGCAGTGAGGGGCAGATGCCCTGTTGAGGGGATAGAACCCACTCCATTGAAGTCTTTTCATCCTAGGGTCTCAGATTGGGTAATCCAAACAGCTATGGAGATAAAACATCTTGTTGGGATTACATGTGTGGGTTTTGAAGATGAATTTTTGGCATTACTCACAGCTGTTGAAGCTGCAAATACACAAACTAAAGTTGGTCCCTCACAGGCTTTGGACAAAAAAAGAGAGAGAACTCAAGAGGGCTTATGTGGGATATGAACGATGATGGAGGGGAGCATAGTTCTTGTCAGGGGGCGTGGGAAGGGTAGGGCAACGATGGTTTTGTCATGAAACCAAAAATTATATCTTGGAACATAAGGGGGTTGAACAAGCAGGCCAAACAACTCCAAGTCAGAAACTTACTTCGACAATGGCAGGGTGATATCATTTGCTTGCAAGAGACCAAACTTGAACTAATTACAAGGCAAATAATTCGTAGTTTGTGGGGAGGGCATCATGTTGGATGGTCGTATCTACCTTCCAAAGGTGCATCGGGTGGTGTTCTTATCATGTTTGATAAAAGAGTGGTGGAAAGAGTAGAGGAATGTGTGGGTGAATTCACTGTGGCATGCTCCTTTGTAAATGTAGAAGATGGGTTCTGTTGGGCTTTTGTATGTGTATATGGTCCGAATATTGACTCAGAAAGAAGCTTATTGTGGGAAGAATTGGCCGGAATCTTGAGTTGGTGGGAATTACCAAGTTGTATAGGGGGAGACTTCAATGTATCTCGCTTCCTGAGTCAACGGTCAGGTACATCCCACATCACTCCCGCTATGAGGGAATTCTTTGGTTTCATTTCAGAACAGGAGCTCATGGATATTCCACTAACGGGAGGCTTATATACTTGGTCCAACACGAGATATCCCTTCTTGGTCGAAAATAGATAGATTTTTGTTAACTTCAGAATGAGAATCACACTTTCCTGAAGTTACTCAAAGACGATTACCTAGAGTTTGTTCCGACCACTTCCCTATCCTTTTGGATTGTGAAGGCGGTAGAAGGTATTTCAAATTTGAAAATATGTGGCTTAAATCTGACGGTTTTGTAGACAGGGTCAGGGAATGGTGGTCTTCGTATGAATTCCACGGATCTCCAAGCTACATTCTGGCAAGGAGACTAAAAGCGCTGAAATATGACTTGAAGTTATGGAATGAACAAGTGTTTGACAATATTATATTACAGCGACGTTCCCTTATGGAGGAGTTACAAGGCCTGGAGGGGGAGGAGGAGGCAAGAATTCTGAACGAAGCGGAAAAAGTTCACAAGAGATAGTTACAGATCTTGAACGAGTATTACTAATGGAAGAGACCTCTTGGAGACAGAAATCTAGGGCTTTATGGCTTAAGGAGGGAGATAGATGCGCAAATTTCTTTCACAGGGTGGCTAATTCGTGTCGGAGGATCAATGCTATAGATACTTTAATGGTTGATGGTGTAGTTTTTTCGGATTAGCCAAGTATTGAGGAGCACATGGGACAATATTATGAACATCTCCTAACCGAACAACAATCTTGGAGACCGTTAGCAGATGAGTTGACTTTCTCAGCTTTAGATCAACAGGGTGCAGGGTAGTTGGAGAGTCCCTTTGAAGATGAAGAAGTATGCAAAGTTGTCCGTGGCATGGCTAGTGATAAGGCCCAGCGGGCTACTTAAAAGATGCGGTTTTGGAGAGAGATGGATGAAATGGATAGAGTTTTGTATCTCAACAGCTCGATTCTCTATCTTGGTGAACGGTTCTCCAGCGGGCTTCTTTAAGTCCTCTCGTGGGTTGAGACAGGGAGATCTACTATCGCCATTACTCTTCTTATTTGTCATGGAAGCCCTCAGTAAGATGATTGTAGGTCTTGTGGAAGGCGGCTCTCTCCACGGTTTCCCGATGGGGAATGGTTCTCTTAATATTTCTCATTTGCTGTTTGTTGATGATACTCTTATATTTTGTGGAGCAAATCTAGGGCATATCCAATCTTTGAGAGCTCTACTTCTTTATTTCAAAGTCGTTTCGGGTTTGAAAGTTAATCTGTCAAAGTCGAAGATGGTGCCAGTGGGTAATGTTCCTGATGTGGCAACTCTTGCCTCTTTCTTGGGATGTAAGGTATCTTCTCTACCTCTTCAGTATCTTGGATTACCATTGGGTGCCTCCTTCAAATCAAAGCAGATTTGGAATCCTGTGGTCGAAAAGGTGGAGCGTAGGTTGGCATCTTGGAAGAAGTTGTATTTATCGAAAGGTGGTAGGCTTACATTGATTAAAAGTACTCTCTCTAACCTACCCACATATTTTTTGTCGCCGTTCCCACTCCCAGTAAAGATTGCCAACCATATTGAGAAGTTACAACGTGATTTCTTGTAGAGTGGTTTGGAGGACGAGTTTAAGTTCCATCTGATCAATTGGAACATGGTATGCATTCCAGTTTCTAGGGGTTCGGTGGTTTGAGTATTCATAATTTGACGAAATTCAACCAAGGTTTATTGGGTAAATGGCTGTGGAGGTACCAACAAGAACGGGGGGGTTTTGTGGAAGTCTGTCATTGATGCACAGGTTGGGGAAGCATGGGGTGGTTGATGCTCGAATGAGGTACGTGGTTCACATGGGGTAGGGTTGTGGAAAAACATTAGGAAGGGTTGGGAGACTTTTAGGAGACAGACACATACTGTTGTGGGTGATGGCTCTCGTGTCAGATTTTGGCATGATAAATGGTGTGGTGAACGTTGTCTCAAAGACACCTTCCCCGCTATTTTTGAGTTAGCACGAGTAAAGGATGTAGCGATAGCGGACCTTTTGGCTTTTTCTAATGGCTCCCCTCAATGGAACGTGGACTTCACTATGGCAGCCCAAGATTGGGAGTTGGAGGTTATTTCAGACTTCTATGCAGCTTTGTATTCAGTACGTATGACCGAGGGTATGATGGATAGGATTTTTTTGGAGCCCTTCCAAAAAAGGTAAATTTTTGGTCCTTATCGAACCCAGGTAGGCTCTCATTCTCATGGAAGAGCATCTGGCAGACCAAAGCTCCTCAAAAGCAGTTTTTTTTGTTTGGACGGCGGCTTTGGACAAAATTCTCAGCACGAATAATCTTAGGAGACGTCGATTAATGGTATTAGACTGGTGTTATATGTGTAAGAAAGATGGTGAATCTGTTGATCATTTGTTTCTACATTGCGAGGTGGCTAGGACTCTAGGGATGATTTTTTTATAGGACTTGGTTTATCATGGGCTATGCCCGGCAGATTGTTGGACTTCTAGCATGCTGGAGAGGCCTTCGAGGAAACACACAAGTTGCAGCAATATGGAAAATGGTCCTTATATGTATGTGTTGGTGTATTTGGTGGGAGCGAAATGATAGAAGCTTTGAAAACCAAGAGAGAACAATAGAGGAACTGGAAGTTTTTTTCTTTAAAACATTGTTTTCTTGGGTGGGGGCTATTGTTTGTAATGGACTCAATGTCCATGACTTTCTTCTTTCAATTGTACATTATAGATAGGTATTACTTATGTATACTTTCTGTGTACTTGGCCTTTGCCTATTATAATGAATAAAACTTCTTGATTACTTATCAAAAAAAAAAAAAAAAAAAAAAAATTCTAGCTCAAATATTAGATCATAAAATTCCACCATTGCATGATTATGTCTCCCTCCCTGGATCTTTCGCTGGGAAACCTTGTCACATTAAAGTCTCCACCAATGCACCAAGGAACCTCCCACCAAGAACATAAACCAGCCAGCTCATTCCAAAGCAAACGTCTTTCGCAATCTAAGTTAGGTCCATACACCCTAGCAAAGGCCCATACAAAACCATCTACAGAATTTTTAAAAGAACACCCCACCGAGTATTCTCCCACAAATTCTTCAATATTCTCCACCACCCTCTTGTCCCACAAGCAATATACCACCCGAAGCCCCCTGTGAAGGTAAGTATGACCATCCTACATAGTGACAACTCCAAATACTCCGTATGGTTCTTCTTGTAATCAGTTTCAACTTCGTTTCTTGCAAACAAATGATGTCCATCTTCCATTGTCTTAACAAGGATTTTATTCAGAGGCGTTTGTTGATCTCATTCAACCCCCTTACATTCCATATCAGAATTTTTGGCTTCATTTAACAACCATACTTGCCCTCCCTTTATTCCTACCATGACTTGCACTCCCCTCCTTACTGTCATAATTAATAGACCAATCCAGCCGCTGCAGTTCCCTGTTTCTTTTTGGCCTTGCTCCCTGTTGATAATGGCCTGCCTTTGATAATGGCCTGCCTCAATGGCTATTAGCAACAATTGACAACAATTGCTCTTGTTAATTGCCCATTGGCCTTTGTTTGATGTTTTGACCTTTTCTGTGGATCTCTGTCCTTTCTCATCCCCACCCATCCCCCTCCTATTTTTTTTTTTTTTTTGATGAATAAGACATTTTATTGAGACAAGTTGCAAGGCAAAGGTAAGTACACATGAGGTGTACAAAAACTGAACATAGTTATAAGTCAGAAACTAGCTAGAAAAAGTAACAAGGAAATCATGGACACTAGTTCCATAAAATTCAGTAGCCGAAGCCCATTGAAATAAGGTATTAAAGAAAAACGTCTAAGTTCATCTATCGAGCGTTCCTTATCTTCAAAGCATTGGCCATTCCTCTCATCCCAAATACACCACATAAGACATAAAGGGATCATATTCCGAACAGCAGCAATTTGTAGAATACCCCTTAAACCCCTCCAGCAAACAAAAAGATCCACCACCCTCCTAGGTGTCCCCCAAGCCATTCCGCTTCTATTAAACACTTTATGCCATAATACCCTAGTC
This sequence comes from Pterocarya stenoptera, assembly GCA_003123785.1. Taxonomy (NCBI): domain Eukaryota; kingdom Viridiplantae; phylum Streptophyta; class Magnoliopsida; order Fagales; family Juglandaceae; genus Pterocarya; species Pterocarya stenoptera. Next base: position 43,278 of record QEOT01001704.1, on the reverse strand, counting down.
ACCTCACAATGTAATAATAGATGATCCACCTATTCACCATTTTTCTTACATAAGAAGCACACTCCAAAACAGTCCATGCTTCCTGAGATTGTCCAAAGTGAAAATCTTCCCTAAAGCAGCAGACCAACCAAAGAACGCCACATTTGAAGGCACCTTACTCTTCCAAGGAAAGGAGTGTACCGCATTCGGCCTAGACAGCAGCTTGTACAAAGAACGAACTGAAAAATTCTTATTACCAGTGTGCCTCCAGACCCTCTTATCACTTGCATCCCGCCCAAGCTGTGTAGCATACAGTAAGTCAAACAATCAAGAAACAGCCTCTATTTTTCCAGTTATTAACTGCTCTAGAAGCTAGAACATTCCAATGGGAAGAACCACTAGAAGAGTCCAAAATCTCAGCCACCGAAGCATCCGGATATTGAGAAATACGGAAGAGATCTGGAAAAACAGCGCTAAGAACCCTGGAACCTACCGCCACACCATGGATCATGCCACAAATGAACTCTGGAACCATCCAGCCACAAAAAAAAACCTGTTTTACAAAATCATCCCATCCCCCCTCATTTCCTACTCCAATTTGAATTAATCCTACCTGTATCAGCATCCAAGCCATATTGTCTTTTGAACATGTGAAATTATTATTGTTATTATTATTTCCCTTAATTATGTACTGTCAAGCTGGAGTTACAACTACCCATCAAGAAGCTGAATTATTGCCCATCTCTGGGCTATAAATTTATATAAATATTATTTTTGCGCACTATCATCTTGAGTGTCTCAATTAACTCCACCTGTTATATGTGATGCATTCCCCTTTTAGCATGTGTATCACTATATGTTTGACTCAAATCTTCCATCTCTCACTCTTGTTACCCTTCTCTGTGGGTTGTGTGACCAAAGGTCAAAATCCTCAGATTTCATTGGGTTAGTTATATTATAGAGAATTTTCATACAATCGTTAGAACTGAACTATATACTAAGCAATATGCATTTACTGAACATTGATGCATCAAACATATCTATTGGAAGAGCAAACTATATTACATGCAGAAAGTCAAATTAGATTAAGAAGGAACATCTGTATATGTTGAATGAACATTGAAAATGTTCCCTTTTTTTTTTTTTTTTCTCCTCTATTTGGATGCTCCTTTTGAAACTTCAGTTAAGTATAGACTCTACTCATTCTCTTGTTTTATTGCAGGATTTTGGGATCAAGTATAATATGGAAAATGGTGGACCTGCTCCAGAGGGAATCACTGATAAGATCTATGAGAACACAAAAACAATAAAGGAGTACTTCAATGCAGAAAATCTACCTGATGTATTTCTTGCTTCCTACATGTCCCGAGTTTCCTTTTTACTCCTCCTGTGATGTTGTTATTAGACTGTCACACGTAGTTTCAGTTATCATGTTTATATCTAACGTTTCAAAATATGCATATAGGTGGATATCTCTACAGTAGGTGTCACCAGCTTCCAGGGGCCTGAGGGAAAATTTGATGTTGAGGTTTTTGATTCAGCAGATGATTATTTAAAATTGATGAAGTAAGTTTTCCCTACAGGATCTCCATTTTTCAACTATATTTGCATGAGCAACACAGATGGCAATGGGTTATTCCATTCATTGCAGTCTTATTAAATAATGCTTCTTGTTCCAAATGCTGTATCATGCAGTGCCTCCTAAAGGGCACTATTCCTCAGGAAATTTGCTTTCATGGTAGTAGGGTTTGTTATGTTATGTCACTTTTTTCAGTTACCCTAGGAATGTTAAAGCCATTTGTCCTTGCTTAAAGAATCTTTTAATCATTATTCTTGCTGTCTTTGATCTCTGCACACAGTTTCATTTTTCTGTTTCTTGAAAACAATGTCCAATTGTTATTTCTCAAATTTTCAGGTCGATTTTTGATTTCGACTCAATCAGGAAGCTACTCTCATCTTCGAAGTTCACATTTTGGTATGTTGAAAGCTACCGATCTACATATTTGTGCAGAGCATTATCTTTTTATCAAATATACATGCATGCATACATACTGTGTGTGGGTATGAGTATAACATCAGATACGTAAGTGTATTATTCTGTGTGTGGCTGTGGGTGTATAGATACACATATGCAAGCATATTTGAATGTATTTATGCATATTTCTATGGATAATTTGAGAAAGAGGCATATTATAGTATTGGAGTAGTGTAGAAAAAATATTGATCTTGTATTGTGAGCTGGCTAGGAGCTTATATGCAATGATATATGGCACCTCGGATTGATGGGTTATGCCCCGAAAGGGAGGTAGAGTTGGTTGCACTTTGGTGGAATCCTCGTGGTGGTCACAAAAATTCAAATGTTTGAAGGACGGTCCTTATGTGCTTAACAATGTGTTGAATGGCCAAAGTTTTGAAGGCTGTGAGTGAATTGTGCCAAAGTTGAAAGCCATAATATTCAACAATTTGTATGCTTGGATTATTGCTCACAATTCCCAGTTTTCCAGCTAATGAGACTTTTAGGGATTTTGCACTTTTTCTTCATCTTGCTAGTTGGGTGTATCCTTTTGTATACTTCGGCTTTGTTTGGATGCTAAAAATATCTGAGATCATCTGTGATAGTAGTGAAATAGTAGTGAATAATTTGTGAATAGTAGTGAAGTAGTCCGAAAATATCTGTTTCTTGGGATGTGTCCCTCGCTCCTTTAATAAAATTTGCATTACATATAAAAGAAGCTCTGGTAAATTGTATGACTTGAATCTGTTTTTCATGTTAAAAGTTATGATGCACTACATGGAGTCGCTGGAGCTTATGCAAAACGTATTTTTGTGGAAGAGCTTGGTGCACAAGAAAGCTCGTTACTGAACTGCACACCCAAGGTCTTCCTGGAACTTTCTTTCACTTTTTGACAAAACTGTTTTCCCTATATCCTAACATATTTACCATTTGCTGATTCATGTGCAATTTAATGCAAACAGGAGGATTTTGGTGGAGGGCATCCAGATCCTAATCTCACTTATGCAAAGGAGTTGGTTGCTCGAATGGGACTGGGAAAATCTAATCCCCAAGATGAACCCCCAGAATTTGGTGCTGCTGCTGATGGTGATGCAGATCGTAACATGATTCTCGGCAAAAGGTAGGATCACCAATATTTGTCTTCTTTTTTTCCCCTCATTTGTTGGAGTAGATCTTTTCTTTTGTTTACAACAAGCAATTGGCAACTTTTATTGTTTTTTTAGGTTCTTTGTTACTCCGTCGGATTCTGTTGCCATCATTGCTGCAAATGCAGTTGAAGCCATACCCTACTTCTCTGCTGGTCTAAAGGGAGTTGCCAGGTTCTATATTGTGTTGTTTGACTTCTACTGTCTCTAAGTGTGTGTGCACGTAGGGGTGGTGTTGTATCTTCTTGTTTGAGCAGTACATTTCAATTTGTGCCCATGGAAACTAAATGAGGTGCTGAGTTGAACACTTTCATGGGCTTGGTGTTTATTATAAACGGAGCCTTAATTCTCAAAGTCCAAATTAAACATAACTTGTCCAATAAAATTTTTATGAGCTTTTAGAAAGGTTCTTGAGCTATTACTAATTAATTAGGGCCCCCTTGTTCTATTAAATGGGCTTTAACTAATTTATTGAGCCTAATAAAAATTTCATATTTCGTTTGAATAAATTATGGGTCCGTGGCCGATCTAAAATAATCCAATAAATCTCAATTGAGCTTCTATAATTATTGGCCTCTTAACCTAATTTAGGCCCAATGAAATTATCCATAATTTATCCCTAATAATATTGGATCGGGTTGTTAAAATTTTAAAATCCAGTTGCTTGCTTAAATTGTCATCATGGATATTAGAAGGATCTCGAATATACCAAAAAGTTATACTCTACTTGAAACATATTTCATACCATTGTGTGGGATTGATCTACTTTCTTCCTTTCATAATGTATATAAACCATTAAGAGTACTTGCAAATTTTTTTATTAAATTCAATATAGAACTACACTATCTTTTAAGGTTGATATTACTGTCTTGGAGATCTTCACTCTTTGCACTTTTCACTAATTTATGCAAAGCAATCCAATGGTGCTTTGAAGGTGCCATTTATACATACTTCTTGTTCGGTTAATATATTAAGAATAATATTATCTTTTGATTTTGCCTCTTGTAGGAGCATGCCGACCTCAGCTGCCCTTGATGTTGTAGCTAAACATTTGAATTTAAAATTTTTCGAGGTACATTTTGTCACAGTTTTAAGTTTGAATGTCTTCATCCTTTGCTGTTGGTCTTGAGTATTATTTTTCCATTAATTGATAGGTACCAACTGGCTGGAAATTCTTTGGCAATCTAATGGATGCTGGGTTATGTTCAGTTTGTGGGGAAGAAAGCTTTGGAACTGGTTAGTATTTGGCATTTCCCTTTATCTGGTAAATTTTTAACATTTGGGACTTTTAGAAGCTTATACAATGTTGTTGCATTATCTTTTGTTTTGTCTGCTGACAGGCTCAGACCATATACGTGAAAAGGATGGAATCTGGGCAGTTTTGGCTTGGCTATCCATTCTTGCTCACAAAAATAAGGAGAATCTTGGTGATGAAAAGCTTGTGACTGTTGAAGATATAGTGCGCCAGCATTGGACTACTTATGGTCGCCACTATTACACTCGATATGACTATGAGGTGGGTTCTGTCCTATTTTAGCCATATGAAATCTTGGGGTTGTTTTCTAACTAGTTTAAATTGTTTCTTAAAGAACGTGGATGCAGGTGCGGCCAAGGAACTAATGGCATGTTTGGTCAAACTGCAATCTTCCCTTTCAGAAGTTAATGGGTATGCTCATTTTGCTACTTTAAAAATCATTATTTCTGAGATTGTACATGCTTCTCTAATGTTTACATCAAGTAGTGATAACACTATTTTAGCCAGAAAAGGGGGATGCTGATGCGGTCTCAGTGCTTTTATCATTTTCAGAATCATGAACTCGTACTCAATCTCCATGGTTGCTGCATGTGAAGTATTTATGTATTCAAAATTTTTGCCTGCCTTTAGATACTAAACTACATGATGTTAAGTATTTTGGATTCTAGCTGGTCTAAGCTGCAGTTCACTTGGCCAAAGGCTTTCATAACCTATGCGTAGAAGATGGCCTAACAAGAGTCCCGGGTGGTTTTGTTGTTTGTTTGTTTACTGAGAAATGCTACAAGGAAGCCTTGCACCACACACCTCTACCTAACCAACATGTGATTCGTCATTTTTGTGATTTTTGCCCTTTTATTTAACCACACATTTAAGTATTAAGATAGAAGGGCAAAAATGACAAATCACATGTTTGTTAGGTGGAGGTGTGGTGTAAGGTTTCCATTTAGAATTTCTTTTTAATGGTTTGTTTTGTTGTTTTTTTTTTCTGGATCAAGCTATATGCCCCTCTTGTTACAGGTCGGTTTTCAAATTGAATGTTTCATTGTTAATGACCCCTTCTTTTCTCTTACATGTAAATATCTCCCATTCATCATTGGCTGTGCTGATGTTTCTTGAGTCCACTTCTGATCTTTGTATAGAGATGTGTGCTGATTTTGAGATTACACAATTGTTTTATGTGGGCTGTGCTCTGTAGAGTATTGACCTACCGGCTTGAATACTGTACATACGAGCCAGAATGTTGTCACGACACTCGGTACACTGGTGACACTTTTTTCTTATATTTATAGTCTCAGTCCAAAGAACAACCTCAGAAAATCATTCCATTGATATTAGTGGTCATACAATTGACTGAAACTTTGGCTTAGATTTCTGTTAAAACTATATTGTTTAGGTTCAAGATTTCAGTTAAAAATGAATAGTGAAAATTTTGTAAACAATGAATCTGCCGTAATTATATATGGTTAACGTGTGCACATCCATTTCATCCTTGACCTTGAATTAAGTATTATTTTTGGGGATAATATCTCAAAGTTATTCATCATAAAAGGTTCATGGTTCCTGTTGAAGATTTTTTACTGTTTGTTCATTTAGGATTGTCAAAGGAATGCGCTCAGATGTGTCAAAAGTTGTCCATGCTGATGAATTTGAATATAAAGATCCCATTGATGGCTCCATTTCAAAGCACCAGGGCATTCGATATTTATTTGAGGATGGATCCCGATTGGTAACTTGACTCGTACTGCTACCATTTATAATTCTATTTTTTTTAATGACATGGATTCCAACTTCGGATATGGACCCTATTTACCAGAATCGTGCATTCAGTAGTCCAGGAAAACTCCTTGTGCCAAATCTAACCCACAATTTCTGAGTTTACAACTCATCCCGAGCCTGCCCTTTGAGCACTAAGTTGCACCCCGACAGATTCTGATGGTTGTTTATTACCTCATCAGAAGAAACATTTTAATTACTAGCTGTGGTAAACATTGTGTTGAGTTTTTAGGGCTGCATTTACCTATAAAAAAAATTGCAGGGGTGCATTGACTGACAGACTTCCACTGGCTTTCAAAATATTTTTAGGAAATCGAGATGGTCTTTTCTTGTAAATAAATGGTAGTTTTTTTAGGATCACAGGTCTTTGTTAGTTGATACCTTGTTTCTTATAGACACTATTGCACTGTAGCTTTCTAAACTTATTTGTTCTTGTCTTAATCAAAAGCAATGGTGGAAATAGTTGCAATGTTGCTTACAACACTAATTCATGCTTTACCTTCCTATGCACATGCAGATTTTCCGCCTTTCAGGCACTGGCTCGGAGGGTGCAACAATCCGTCTATACATTGAGCAATATGAGAAGGATCCCTCAAAAATCAACCGAGATTCTCAAGAAGCACTTGCTCCTCTTGTGAGATATCCCTAATCCATACCTATTTACCCTATGCTCTGTACTATTATTTGCGCTGACCCTAATCCATACAATTACAGGTTGAGGTTGCACTGAAGCTTTCCAAGATGCAGGAATTCACTGGCCGAACTGCTCCTACTGTTATTACGTAGATGCAGTCAGTGCCATTGTAAGATTGTTTGTTGTCTTGAAAACGAAAGAGTGGCTTCAAAAACTTCTCTGGAACTCTCATACTTCTCACTAGTTGGATGATGGACTC
>QEOT01001701.1:72309-104481 GCA_003123785.1 Pterocarya stenoptera | reverse complement strand
ATATATACATAAATTTATCAGTCATCTTGATTCTCTCTAACACTTTTTTTTTTAAAGATTATTCCTATCTTACATGTTTATCTGTAACTCCTACCGTATGCTTTACTTTGAAATTCTCGTTTATATTTTTAGATGAGTTGAGATTAAAGTTAAAAAATTAAATAAAGTATTGTATTTTATTTTGTATTAGAATTTGAAAAAATTGTAATGATAAGATGAGATGGATATGAAAAAGTTGAATTGTTTATTTTATTTTGTATTAAAATTTAAAAAAGTGTAATAATAAAATTGAGATAAGATGGGATGTTTTCTGAAAACAAACGAAACCTAATAATATTTTAAAGAAAAACTTGTATTAACATTTTGACCATTTTACAATTTGAATGGTTTCATAATAAGTGATATATTTATATTATAATTTGTAAATATTTAAATTCTTTAAGAAATTTCGATCAAATACAGAGTCTGATATAACCAAATTGTATATATATACGACACCTCGAGATAAATTTTTAAGAGAAATAATATTTACAGTCTTATGATATGCAAATCTCGTGAATTCTCTTTAAAAAATTAATAAATTTAGTATCCATATAAAAAAACTATTTTTTAATATTAGACCTAATTTTTTCAAAAAAATTATACAAAATTTACATACTCTATAACTGTATCTAACATTCCTCAATTCTTAACATCGAATTAAATTTAGATGTTTGGGTCTACAGCTCATCCCAAGCCAGTCTTTAGGCCATTGAGGTTAAATATAGATACGGCCCACAAGATTTACATATAGATATAATATATATATAATATATATATATATATATATGTATATCTCTCTCTCGTCAGTTGTTATAGATTCACACATTTATTATTAATATGAAATCATAAGGTTAAATAATTGTGATTTTTATACAACGTTAATTTAATTCCTTTAAATAATCCCGATACCATGCCTCGTACTAATAAATATTAATATATCACCTCCATATCAAAAGATTTATAATAATTAGTTCTACTTAATGGTTCATATATTATTTATTGAAAAAATCTAATTGTAAACGATTATGCACATTAATACGTGTATATATTCAATATGATTGGTCAGAAAGTAGATTTTATTGAAAATATTATTAATTTAAATTTAGAATATGAAGGCAACAATATGAATATACAAATTAGTATGTAAACTGACTTGTACATAACAAAACTCTTATCTACTCGCTCTACAATACCATATACAATGCACTCAAAGGAAAAAGATTGAAGGATAACCGAAGGTTGACTTTGACAAACATACTCCTATTTGGTTGCAGGAACAACGAAAAATAGTCCAAGACTGTAATCACGATGGTAGATGCCCAGCAACTATTTCTCTCTCTCTCTCTCTCTCTCTCTCTCTCTCTAAGCGGCGTTGTTAATGCTCACCCAAACTGGTTTAACATTGGCACGAAATACCAATGATGAAAGTAATAAAATTGCAGTCCTTTTCAGGTTGCAAGTTAGCCAAAGCGAGCATGCTTTATACATACAACAGAGAACCCATTGCACAATCCTTCCAAAACATCATTAAATTTGTTTTGTTTTCCTTTCTGTCTAACAAGTATTTTCAAATCTAGTTTTCTTTGGTTTCTACCCGTCAGAACAGAGCTTTGGAATGCAGTTGGCTGCCACGAACATCAGCTCTGAATATGAGGAAGGACTACTTCAAATAATTCTACAATCAGATCAGCTACAGGATTCCATGGAATAATTGCTTCTGCAACTCCTGTGGCGGGACCTTGCAGGAAATCCTTCTTGCTAATGCGTGTGGTTAGTCTTCTGCCTTTAATTTATTTATTCTGCCTTCCTGATTCCAAAAAGATAAGATCTTACATCCAAAATGGAGTTGTTACAATCTTCTTTCCCGTTCGATCAATCTAAGTTCAAATAACACAAACACAACGATTTGTCCAAATCTCACTTTCCTCCTTTCAGGCTGCCTGGAAACTTGGCAAATGGCAAATATACTCTTTTTAAAGAATGGTGAAAAGCATAGAGAGAAACTCCATCAATGTCATTCAGGACCAATCCTCAATGTGACATTTAACACTTCAAGCAAACACACACAAGTGAATCAGACATCAAACATATTTACCCTTTTAGTATTACTTCCCCATAAATTTGAGAATAGGTACAAAAAATAAGGATACTCGGGGAATCTTAAACTAATCAACCAATTGACCAATATGGAATCAGATTTGGTGTAGGAGCTACTTCGAAGACATACTATACTTAGTCAAGTTAGACAATGCTATCAAAAGGTAGCATCAGTCCATGTTACACTAGCTTCATCAAAACCAGGTTTTTCATGAAGAAGAGGGTATTGTGCGAGTGATACAATGTCATCAAGTTAGGGTATGGTCCGAGTGATACAATGTCATCTAGGACACATCACTACGATACGAATAGGGTAAAGAATATAGCTCTGCATAGATTTCTGCATTAATTTGCTAAGTTATTGGACCCATGCACCAAAGAATCAATTCTACAAAGAATTCAATTGTACAGGTTTCAAACAATTTGAGCTCCAATTCACACACTCGCTTCAAATAAAACCAGATAAAAAATCTACGTTTTCCTATTCACTGTGATTTTGAAACAGAACGAGCAAATGGAATTTAGTTCAGTGATGTTTTTCATTATGCCCTTTTTGCAAAGGGGAAGATCCAAGTCCAAAGTTACATGCTTCAATCAGTTCTCTACATAGCGGTGCATAGGAAAGCCTTCCCGCTTCCCTGTCTCCTGTATCATATCAGAATCACCGTAACCAGAGAGCTTTAATGAAATGGGAAAAAATCTCTGAAATTGAGGCCCAGACCAGGTAAACAGATCTGACTCAACCGAGACAGATAACTCAGCTGTGTTTACTCACCCATTTTAACCCCAGTTCCAAGCTTCCGAGTTTTACCAATTTCGGACATCAAATTATGATTTTGTAAAATCATTCAGAAAAACATCAGTGAAACAACATCAAATTTCAAGACCAAATGAATTCCACCACAATTCTTTCATTTTGGTTCCGAGACCATTTTTTATTCTGTGTACAGAAAATTCCATGCCAACCCATATGCATTTCGCTTTCCTAAAACCCATTTTCCATCCCAAACAGATAAATTATTTCTAACATCACCGTAAACAAGCAAATATTTCATTTCAAAAGCACAAATCTCGTTCATTCGATCTGATAGAAGTACAAAATATAATCCCTTCCTTACTTCTCTACCAAGACGCTTTCTTAATGCCATTGAGAGCACCTCGGGAGGCCAATTCACGGAAAACGATACGGGACATCCGGAAGAACTGGTACACACCGCGAGGGCGACCCGTGAAGATGCACCGGTTTCTGAGGCGTGTGAAGGAGCTGTTTCTGGGCAACTTGGCCAGCTTGTACTGCTGCTGTTCCCGAACCTCTGCGGGGAGATCAGGATCTCTTAGAAAGGCCTTGAAAAGCTTGCGCTTTAACTCGAATTTAGCTGCCATCTGACGGCGTTGGTGGTCGTGGATGTTGCGGTTCTCTTTCTGGATCTCCATTAACCTGGTTGGTTGAGCACGACTGAGAAAATGCAGTGTTTATAGCGAGATGGAGATATAGCCCTAATTGGGCTAGTTTTGGCGAGATTAGGAGTGTAACCGGTTCGGTCCAGTCTGGTTTTGGACAAAATTTAGGAATATTTTTCAAAACTAATTACGCACCAGTTACCCTCTTAAACCGGAAGTGCCAGTTTCCGATTCAGTCCGGTTTTCTAATTTTTTTAATATGTAAGTTTGACAGTTTGTCATTAAAATCTGTTTATAAAAGATAAAAATAATAATAAATAAATAAAAACTGCTTTACAAAAATATGTTTTATACTTTTATTAAAAAAATCTACTTTACTAAAAAAAAAATCTGCTTTACTAAAACCAAGTACTATATTTTGCTTCATTCAGTGTCAAAGACCGAGTACAACCATTCTCTTAACTATAAACATCCATCTGCTATAGTGGGACTCGATCAAACTTGACTACTAGTAGAACCAAAATATATTAGAACCAAGAATCTCGTGCCAAACAGGCCCCTTGCATGACAAAAATTTTAACCATTGTGAAACCTGTCTTTTTACTCAATCGCTGTGTTGGATAAATAAGATGATCCTGCATTCTCTAAATTTTCTGAATTCATCTATCAATTAGTAGTACAATATTTAAATGTTTCAACTTTAATGACAGAAATTCCATCGCATCAAAACAATTAGGACTTTCTTATATCATTAGGATATCACAATCATATATTCGCAAATGGATCTGGGTCCAAGAATTGCTCACATGCAAGATAATGTACAAAATATTATCTAAGGGGTTAATGTCAGTTGTCACTGTGATTTTATTAGATTTAATAAGAAAATGGGGTTTTATAATTCAAATGACAAGGTTCAAATACTACATACATGATTGAGCACGAAGATTCACAATTGCATGCCCATTAATGTATTCAAATCTTTTGTACATGGTTACAAAGTTAATTTTGTTATCATACATATTTTTTTCTTACGAAAGTATGCAGATTGCAGACTTCTTTTCTTGTTCTCTTTTTTGTTCTGTCTTTTACTTCCCCTTTGCAAATGTTCCACCAACTATTTCATAATTTAGTGCATAAAACCCTAACGCGTATATAATCTGAATGCAAGCCATTGGCTTCGTCATGTACTGATATCATCACAATATGCTAATCTTAATCAAACAAAAGAAACAGAGATTTAGGCTAACGTGGTCTTTAGAAAAAAAAACTAGGAAGTCCGCAACCCAAGCATATCATTGCAGATTAAACAAACAGTGCTTCGGCCTTCACTATTGAGTATTGACGTTAGAAAAATAAAGATCTGATCAAGAAAAATTACCGTCGAAGCAGAGAGACGTGAGAGAGGGGTTGCCGGCTGCGTGAGAGATGGGAGGGCAGCGTGAGACGGTGAGAGACAGAGAGGGCAGCGCAGCGTTGAGAGGGGCCGAGGGGCTGCGTGTGCGACAAGAGGTGAGGCCGTGACTCGTGACGGCAGAGAGGCCGTGAGAGGGCAGAGAGGCCGTGAGAGGGCAGAGATGGAGGCTGTGATTCGTGAGTAGAGTCTGAGAGGCAGAGTGAGAGAGCGAAGAAGAGAGGGGCAACGGCACCGTCTTGGCCCTTAGCCCCTTAGGGTTTGGGAGTCTGGAGGTGCAACGGCACCGTTTAGTTATAATATCAAAATTATTACTTTTTTTTTTTTAAATATATCAAAATTATTACTAATAGTTAGTATATTATTAGACTATTAGCATAAGTATTATTAATAGTTAGTATAATATTAGATTATTAGTTAGAATAAGTTATAAGTACAACTATAGTTTATATTAGACTATTAGTATTAGAATAAATATTAGTATTAATTATAGCTATATAATATATTAGACTATATAATAGTATTAATATTAGACTACAAATCTACATACAACATGTCAGCCGTCTCTCTCTCGCACGAAACCTTTCTCTCAAAAAAGAAAAAGAAAACCCTAGCCGCCGTTCACAGGGGGAGGGGAAGCTTCGGCTTCCTCATCCCCTCTCCTCTCCTTCCTCTCTACCGTTGTCTCCGACGGTTTTTTTGGTGTTTTTGTTGTTTTTCAGGTTTCGGCTAAATAATTGGGAGGTAGTCGATCCGAGCTCTTCCGGTAAAATTTCTCCTTCACGCGTACTGCCGGGAGATCCCTCGTCTGCCGATCTTGCAACCTCCCGCTTTGGGCGCCATTTGGAGTGGAGCGTCGCCCCCACGCGCGGTTTACAGAGAACGCGTGGCATACGTGAGCCACCGGGTATCACACCGCGTCGGATCCATGTGCAGCAGCTCAGGGCCCAGTATACCAGCGCTGTCTTGATCAGCCGTTTGGCTTCTCCCCAGTGAGGCGCGTGCCCCCCACGCGCCACCACCGATCCTGTTTGGTTCTGTTTTGTTAAGTGTTTGTTTCTGTTTAGTGGTTTTTTTTTTTTTTTTTCCAGCGCCACCACTGAGCTTTGTTTAGTGGTTGTAGCAGTGTTGTTTTGTTAGGTTGGTTTATTTGATTTTCAGTCTTTATTTGTTTTCAGCGTTAATAATAGAAATAGGCTATTGGACTCTCGATGTCCAGAGCAGTTGAGTCATGTTCTTCCTTTGGGAGGAGACGGTATGATGTGACTTCTCCTCTTAGAAAAGATGGAAGATGATAGTACTTATTATTTTTTGGAGAGAAGTCTTTTAGGCTCTGTTTTTACAGAGTGCGATTCTCTCAGACAAACATAGTTTGATCAGAGAGAGTTTTATAGAAGTTAAGACAAAGTCCGTCATAAATAAATTTATGAATGGGTTGCTTCATAGCAGATGCGTAGGTTGACTTGTAGTCTAGGTTTTTCCTGTATTGATAAGTCACATTTGTAACTTCGAGATTCATTAATGAAATGAAGTCCTTTTATCTTTAAAAAAAAAAAAGTATATATATTAGACTATTAGTTTAGCTATATATTAGTCTTTCTTATAGGCTTCTAGTGATTTAGTATAACTATATTAGTATAAATACAACTATAGTCTATATTAGATTATTAGTATTAGAATAACTATATATTATTATTAGTTATATTGATTTAGTATAATTATATTAGTATAAGTTATAACTATAGTCTATATTAGACTATTATTATTAGAATAACTATAACTATAGTCTATATTAGATTATTAGTATAACTATAGCTATAGTGAGTTTGTTAATTGTTATATTAGTATTAGACTATAGTATTATTATAAATATTAGTATTAATTATTGTGATTAGTGATTAGAATAAATATATATTAGCATCTGTTAACTGTTATAGTGATTATTATAACTATATTATTGATAGACTATAGTGATAGTATTACTATTACTAAATTATTATTTTATATGTGATTATTTAGTATAGTGATTTATATACTAATTTATATATAGACTTTAAATATATTACTAATAGCAATATAGTATTAGACTATAGTATTATTATAACTATCAGTATTAATTATAGTGATTAAAATAACTTTATATTAGTATTTGTTAATTGTTATAGTGAGTTTAATTTATTGTAACTATATTATTGATAGACTATATTTATAGTATTAGTATTATTATATCATTATTTTATATGTGATTATTTAGTATAGTGATTTATATATTAATTTATACATAGACTTAAAGTATATTACTAATAGTAATATAGTATTAAACTATATTATTAGGTCATAAAATGTAATAATATTGAGAATTTATTAGGTCATCAAAATTTAATAATAATAATTGAGTATTTTTTTTTTTTTTTTGATTATTATTTCTTATGATAAAATGTTATTAATAATTTAATATATATTTTATATTTAAAGCACGTGATCAATTAAAACGTATATATAATTATATATTATATATAAATCTGATATATAATAGTTATATATAAAAAATATTTTGTATAATATATTAATATATAAAAATTATATATATTTTTCAACCGGTTCCGAAAATTACGGAATCGAAATCCTGCCAGTTCTGGCCGGTTTTTCTTTTATAAAAACCGATCCCTGATAGGCCAGTTCAAAACCGGATTAACGGATCCGGTTCAATCCGGTTTTCTAATTCAAATTTTCACCCCTAGGAGAGATAGTTGAGCCCAGCCTGACGGCCCTAACCCAAGTTCATGACCATTTTGTTCCGGTTGGGCTTCCAGACAGAGGCAAGACGCAAGAGTTCGATTTAAGAACCAAGTCTTATCACCAGGCTTAGTAGTTCAATTGATTAATAAATAATTTTTTCTTACAAGTCTCGGGTTTATCATAAATTTTATCAAAAGTTATACTTATCATTTTCACACCATACATCATACATAATATTTTAATTTTTTATATCAAATATGTGGTTTATGAATAGTGAGTAGAATAATTTAATTAATTTAGAACGAAATAACGTAGGCAGAAAGTTTCGCTCTCGTTCTCTCCTCTCTCGTAAAATCCATTCTCGTCTCGTTAAAACCTTCGATAATCCAGACCTAACGTGAGGGGGAGGGAGCTTCCCCTTTGTCTAGTTTATTTCGTGGTATATTTTGTGAGTTATTTTTTTATTTTTTGTTTTTTGAAAGCCAAATAAGGGAGGATCTCCGTTCGAGTCGTTCCAGCCGTCGACCATCTACACGCGCCCCACCGGCATGACGCCCAGCCACCGATCTTCAAGTCTACCAAATCCGGCGTCAATTGGAGTGGCACGTAGCCCGCAAGCCCAGGACGAAGATCGACGGTTTTCCTCCCAGTGTGAACAATATCCGCACGTAATACTGATAACTCTTATCTACTGTTCATCCGTGTTTTGTTTTTGGCTTTATCATTTCTGTGTTATTTTCTTTCCAGTTGTTTGTTTTTTGGTTAGTTTTCTTTAGTTTGTTGTTGCTTTGTTGATCTGAGTGAGGTGTGGAGCCTTTGGATTGAACGTAATCCGGGGCAAGAGTTGTTCGAGAGTGGTGAACGATGTTTACGTCCGGTGATAGCACGACTGGGCTGTTGTGGTTCGTGTTTTAGCTAGGTACTCGTTCAGTCTAGGCTCGAGATGCCGATGCTTGCGGTGGGTGTGTCATCCGGGATCTCACCTGTGCTTGTGGTCCTTTTGTTGTAAATGTGTTTAGTTGTAATTTTGTCAGCTTTATTTCAGTTTTTTAGCTTAGTAGAAATAGGCTATTGGATTTAATGTCCATAGCTGTGTCCTATACTCATCCTTCTTGGGATGATTGAGGGCCTGCAAGTTCTGGTTTACAAAATGCTTTCTCTGTTTTGAGTAAGTTTTAGAAGTTAAGACAATGTTTGCCACAAAGCAATTTATGTATGGAGAAGCCCCAAAGTTGTTGCGTAGATTGGCTTAAAGTGTTTGGATTTTCCATGTACTGATCAATCAACAATTGTAACTTCAGATCATTAATGAAATGAGACTATTTCCATAAAAAAAAAAATGTTTAGAACGAATAAATAAAATAAAATTTTAATTTAAAAATAAAAATAAAAATGAGTATGATGTGTGAGATGATGAATAGTAAAACTCAAATTTTATATAAGAAAGTTAATAAGTTAGCTAGTATGTTCTTTAATTTATATCATTCACTTTACTCTTTGTCGTGGCGCTACAATATGGTGCTATGTAGCTTATTAAAAAAATTAAAAAAATATATATTCAAAATAAAATAGAGTCTGAAAATTAAAATCATTGATTTCCTTTACCCTTTTATATTTGTGTTTTTTAATAAGTTGAGTGGTACTACATTGTGTTGCCACATCAAAATAAAAACAAGTGGTATAGCATAGTAGTATTACTCTAAGTTAACGCGATTTAATATAATAAAGTCATATCTATTTTACCATAAAAATAATTTTATAATTTGATGGACTTTAAACATTTCTCAATTTTTTGTTTAGGTTTTTCTGTTTTCTTTGAACAAAGTTAAATCAGTAACTCTTTGAATGAAATCTTAAGTACCAACTGATTTTATCATCAATATCACTTTTTTGTAACGAGAAAGATAAAAATACGAGTTCGTTTGATAGAATTCCTATAAAGAAGGCAAGAGTTTTATTGAAAAAGAGACGTAATTCTATCACTACACCAGAAACTATAATTATATTATATTTCCAAAATAATTAAAATTAAATAGTTAATAATTTGTTGGTTTGTCCATATATATATATTTATTGTGGGTTGTCTATATTTATTTACGAAAATCTTCATCCCATATTCAGCGTTACGGTAATATAAATTATAATGAATAATACCTAGATAAAATCAAATACTTACCATGATTACAATGATTACCATAAGATATTCGTCCTTTATATTGCATTAATATATATCTGTCGAACCTAAAAAGAAAAAAAATGTATTTTTAAGCTGGTGTGTGCACTTAATAAAGTATTAAAAATAAATTTTAAAATCTGAATATATAAATGAGATCTTATTATTTAAGTAATGTAGATGATGTTTACGTATAAGGTTAAGAATACAATTCATAAAAATCGGAGTTTATAATTATTCACCACGTGTCCATACAAGGAGAAGTTTCACCAAAATCCCATGCACCGATTGATCAACAGAGCAAATATTTTAATGTGGAGGGAAGACGGAGTGGCGGCAAAAGGCAAACCATTATATGTGGAAGTGAATTGCAGAAGCTTTAAAACCCTCCCAATATTTTAATCCAACACGCCAACTCTCATACTCTCCCTCTCGATAGGCAATCCGCTTCTTTTCTCGTGTACGATCAATGATTTTTGCGGATCAGAAATCATGCTTTACCTTCGTCTACACTCCAAATGTAAAACGGTACGCTTGCTATTTCAGAGTTTGATCCAAAATCACCATTTAGAAACCGTAGCTCTAAAGTTTGCATCATGCTGCTTATGTTCTTTTTATCGCGTTTGCTTTATCGAATTTTGGTTGCTTAGAATTCTGAGGAAACGAAGGAAAGAAAATTACGAGTTCACGTTCACCGTCGTTTCCGGTAATAATTAAAAAGAGTGAGAAGAAAATCAGAAATTTTGATTAAATGTTCTCGCTTCGTGCTTGACCTGTTTGACATAAGGACTTGTCTTCTCTGGTCCCCGAACTGATGAAGAATCTAAGTTTTAAGGTTTTAGTGTCATTTATTTTCCACATTCTCTCAACAACTAGACAAAGTACATCGGAATATCCTCCTTCTTCAATTCTCGTGGTGCAATTTCGCATGTTATCTGATTATAAGTCTGTTGATGGCCGAGTCGATCACATCACCTTGTTTGTTTTGATATGTAAGGAGTGTGTGTTTGCTGCGGTATTTTGCTTAATGGCGCAGATCAATTTCTGACAGGTTGTTTTAAGACTATAACTAATAAATTACTAAATGACTTCGATTAATTAACTCAAATAACTTCTTATAAGAGTGCATTGTGTACTTATTAAAAAAAAAAAAAGACTTCCTATAGCACATTGCGATCAAATTTTCATATATCACTCTTGTGATGGGGCTCATTACACGGGTCTAGGGTTTAACCGGGTACAACACTTGTATTTGCATGCTCTGTGGTTTAATTGGGTATAAGACTTGTGTCTGCATGGTCTCCGGAGTTCCTAATCGTCAAAAGAATTTTCATAGATGACTTTTACTTTTATATTTTGGTGAATTATCTGTATCTCTTATTGGTATTCAGCTAATGGGTGATGGATACCGGCAGAAATTCACGAATAATGCTTTAGATGCATTTGTCTTGTTCATATGATAGTTTTTTGTATAGATTGATTGATTATGGTTCTTCTAGGTTTTCGAAGATGTAAGATTCCATTTCTCTAGATTTTTGCTAGCTTCTATTGTAGTTTGACATCTCTTGTTAGTTATACCATGATTATGTATCAATTCATGAGCAGATATGTGTTAACAACCAGTTTGACACGACGTTATCATATAATTGAGTTTTTTGAGAAGAGAAGTAAAACATGAATGTTTATTTTAGCACTAGGATGGAATCATGATTTGAGGTGATTGTCACATAATTGAGCTCTGTATTGCAACAGAGGTTTAATTAAGCTACAGGTTTATTGCAAAATTTTAAGCAAAGTACCACTTCTGATTGTATGATTCATTGATTCATCTCATACAATGTGGAGCCTAATGTCTCATCTAATTTGGATGGATGACTGTTAAATTTTCACATATTAGTCTTATGTAAGCATGATGTGGATGCACTGATATATTGAACTGATTTTAAGGATGATAATTTCTTTGACTTTGTATTGATCATCGTACGAATTGATGAGATATCTCGAAGAGACTGGAATCATAGGTATGTGACTAAATTCATGAAGAAAGAATTTAATAAGTATTATTGGGATGATTGTCTAATGCTGAAATGCATTTGTGTTGCTAAGTTGTGTGGGAAGCATTTGATGTTGCAATTCGTTATACATTCAATCTTACATCCAATGATGCATCATTTTATTGATTCCTAAAAGCGGAATGGTGTTACATAACATATATGTCTAGAGTGACAGTGGCCAATTTTTGAAGAATGGCTCTTTCACGAGCAAGAATGAAATAATGATCATTATTTCAAATGTTTACAAATTACATTCCTCTTATCATGGGTTGCCCTAGTCCCTATCTATCAGGTAGTGATGCATAGCATGTTAGAAGAATTTTAATTGAACCTACAGCAATCTGTTAGTAAATGATCTTCCTTATCACCTGGTCAGCATTTTTTTTTTTTGTACCAAGCCTTGGTTTGTACCTTCTGCTAATGATCATCTCTGCATCATATCCTGTTTCTTGTTCTCAGTTTTTGACTTGACCAACTTACTTGCAGGGAAGTGCAATCTGGCCATTAGAGGTCGGGGTGCCCGTGTTTTCTGGTCAAATCCCCTCACACAGACAAATCCTGCCAAAACAATTCCAAAGATTAGCCAAGTATAACATGATAGAATATTGGTATATTATGGCGATATCTTTTGGGGGATGCTGTGCTTGCTTCTAAGCAACAGAGCATGCTTTCTTGTGGTAGAAAATTCATATTGATGGTTTGATTTTTTAGAGTTTCAAAGTTATGTTTAGTAAATTAGCAGCACTCAAAGGTAAACAATAAGAAATGGGGCAAGAATGATGGGTTTCATGATGATTTGGAAACCAACTAGGCAATGTATTATATATTCCATGACCAAAAAAGATTACTATATAGTTTTTAATATTGGTATGTTAGGGGTCTTAACTTCAAATCTTATATGTGCATACATTTGATTTCCATTGTCTGGTTAACATACTCTCATATTTTTTATTGCATTTTTTGGTGGATTTACCTTGGGCTAGATGTACATAATAATGTTAGACTGGTACAGTGATGATTTAGTGTTAAATGCAAATGCTCATTATTAAATCACTTAGGTGGTGTGTGTTGATGCACGTTACGTATGTTTGTCATGAAATTTTTTTTTTTTGATAGTGTTTGTCATGAAATTAGAAGAGCAGTCTACCTATAATATTGTGAACAACTACTATGTAATATGTCTTTATAGAACGTTTAATATAGTATTCAATCTCTCTCTCTCTCTTTCTAATGCACACCCACATGCTCATACATCCCTCATTTACAGACACAATAAGTAACATAAAATTGAGTTTTACAAAGTCATTCACACCCCCACTAAGGTCATTTGTAACTTATAGTACTTTCAATGATCCAATCCTCTATTTATTTTCTGAGAAAGACTTGGAAAGCTAACTGCATTCTTTTTTAACTTAAAAATTTGGCTATCTTTCTTGTAATATGCACCTGACATGAGATGATCCCAATCACATTAGTAAAGCAAGGTGGGTAATTAAAGTTATAGTCCATACCTCTCCAAAAGCATAATTGAATTCCCTCGGTTGATAGGCCTGGTAGACAGGTTTTCTGTAAGCTCCCTTTTTAATTAAAATGTGATAGTTATTCAGTAAATGCTTGCATATAATTTCATCTTACCTTTGAATATTGTTGTTACAGAGGTTCCAAAGTAGACAGTCCTTCTTCGCAAATTCCATATCCATGCTCTTGGAACATCTATTGGGTTCAAGCTAGATTCGTGGTCTGCAAATACCTGCACAATAATATAGTTTAGTTCAGCTTTATAACCATGGAACTAGAGGCTCTGAATATTCACTGGTATGATTGGACAAAACCACTATTCACTCCCACACCCCACACCTACAACTTATTCATAGGATTTAGGGGTGTTTTCATAAAGTGTGGAGGTGTTTTTCATAGGGTGTGGGGTGTGAGATAGTGAATAGTGGCCGATGAGAAGAATTTTTTAACAATAAATAGTCATCCTGTCAGCACTCATAATGCCAGACTGATTGTGCTTGTATCCACTATGGACACTAGAACTAAGAGAATAAGCATATATCTTTGATAAACTTACCTCATTAACTTGAAAGTATGTACCATTGAGAGGAAAGCTCCCTCTCATTGCTGTTCTGCATGGTATCTGTATTTAGATGATGTAAACATCAGCAAAAGATTAAAATAGTCTGTCATGCCTTTTTTTCCCTTGACCTTCAGGAGTGTTACCTATGTGTCATTGAATTTAATTCACTCACCAGTAGTGACCCTCTGACTGTTTGTGCATTAGCTTCTCTCACACTATTGCATGAGAAGCATGTCTTCTCATTGCACAATTTGTTAGGCTCTTGGGAACCACAGCTTGTTTCTGGTGGTTGAATTGAACTTGCCGTTTCGCCTAATAACAAGTTTTGCAAATATGGTTGTAAATATATGTCAAACCCAAACCAGTGAAACTATTTATCCTCATATCTGTTACAGGAGAATGATAGTTATGGGAAAATAGAATATCCTTGGGCCACCCATCACTTTATCTTGCGTTCTGACTATGTTATGTATTAAAATTTATATACATATAAAGTGCATTGGGTGATCTCAAAAATATATCTGGCTATTTTTTATTCGTATTCTGAGATTATTTCACGTGTAAGTATAGCAACTGAAGCTATGATATGTTATGTGCTTACCTGGTGTCCAGATAGCAAGAAGATATGGGCTTGGATCATCAGGTTCTCGTCTGTCCATCTGCAAATTTGACAAGGTAATGCTTAACTACAGTTTCCTAGTTTAAGGTCACCCTATAACTTTAGAATGTCAAGATTACTAACCCCTTCCAAGAGTGGGTGCGAATCTGGAAGTTCATACCTGCATCATTCCAGGATGGAAGTTGTCAAGAGTGCATGAAGCAGAGTTTACAGACAGATACACCAATTTTTTTTAACTTAATTTCCAAATAACGGTTTATCCAATTAGGGCTAGATTTCCTTAATATTCAATTGAAAGCTGCAATTTTCTGCAAGAGATATGTACTTACACTTGGTGCTCTGTTCTTAGCCGACTCACATTCTTCAGTTTAGCTGTAGGTATAGAAGCCACTTCTGGTTTTAAGGCAACCAAAGCCTTTGACATGTCACATTCTTCGAGTTCCATCTTCTCTTGCATGTAGTTTTGTAGATTTACAGTAAACTCTTCAATGTTGAGTTTGATGGTGGGAATCTCATCAGGATCCTCATAAAATGTGTCCTCAATGTCGCTTTCCGAGATCTCTGTGCATTCTTGTTCTGGGGTTGCTGGTTCTTCAATGATTGGTTCACACTTTCGACTTTCATAACCTGTTCCTTTGAGTGAGTTGTTATCAGGTGGAAGGAGTGGCAGGGGGTTGATAACTATGGCTGGATTTCTCTCATCTGGAGTGGGACCAGTTGAGTCCACAATACTCTTTTCTTCGGGCCCTGGCAGTGCAAGCCTTGCGCTGAAACAAATAATGCTTGTGGTCAGTTTCATTAAGAGAATACTGGGTCCATGCATCTGGGAGGATGGGCTGGGGGTTCTGAGAAGAATGAGTTTATTCTTTTCATCAGGAGTACATGCCACTGATACGTATGAGAATATGTGTTGGCGGTTTTGAGAGGAATGGATTTTTCTATTCTACGAGTTCTAATTTCTCTGATATTTTGGCTGCCTTTCTCTGTTTGCCATTTACAAGAAGTAAAATTAATATCGTAAATTAGTCACTTGAAGTTTCATATTTCTTCTGCAGTCATGTTGCACAAAAATGTCAATTACTTCATGCCAGAAGGACTAGGAGCCACTGTTGGTTTATCTTTTATATGCCTTGTGGACGCTCCTAAATTGCATATTGATCTATATATTACAAAAATATAGTTCCAAGTTATTGGGTTTGAATATAACTCCAGGAAAATGCTGGTGTTTCTGATGAATTGTTTCTTATGCTTATATGCCTTCATAATGGTAGAGGAAAACATAGCCATGGGACAGATATCTGCGTGCAAACCTTGCGAAAGCACTTGCAAAGTGTCTGCACTCTCCTCTCATTGGGCATGCATTGCAATTTGGTTTACTTTTTGTGCAGAAGACCTGCATAGATACCGAAGGACGTTGCAAATATATTAATCTTTTCATTATTTGCTACTGATAAATGTTCTGTTAAAGGCAACAGCATATATAAAACTGTACATTTACATACTTTTCCGAATGTAATCAATTGGTAGTGTAGCTCATACCTGTATCAGCATTACTTTATTAGTCAGTAATAGCTTTATTAGAACGGAATAGGAATTCTATTATCCTACTTTTTTTGCATGGAAAATACTATTAATTAAACATTGGATGAGGAGCTGTGTTGGGTTACAATGTTCGTTGATCGAGATTGCATAATCTTGGCCAGAGATATTTTTGAATAGACTCCAGCACTGGATACCTGTATGGGATTTTGATTAGCATTTTTGAGCATTGGAAATATTCATAATTATTAGTTGGACATGTACTAACAATTCTAGGAGGTGTAACTGAAGTGACTCAGGCAGGGGTTGAAGGGGGACCCATCCCAGTCGAACTGCTATCCTTCCAACATTTGTGTCAACCTTTAGGAAAGAGCAATGTAAAGTATTAATTAGCTGGATTTTTCTTCACCCCTTATAAGCTGATAAAGTGGGAAGTAGTTTCATATAAATCTTACGGGAAAAGCTAGATGATGGAGTGTTAAAAGCCGCACGCACTCCACACTTTTCAGCCCAAGTCCGCGTATGCTTAATAGATAATCCCTGTAGCACATAGACATTTTTTCTTTTAAGATGTAAATGAGTACATTATTTATATGAAAAGTAGAGTAAGATGTTTGTGGAATGGCTTACTTTGCTTTATCAGGGGGAACATCTCTTAACCATTCCAGATCGATGCTTCCATGTTCTCTAACCAGTCGGTTCAGGAAATCCTGCAATGTTGTGAAACCACTTACTTTTTTTTGTCTTTTTTTTCTTTCTTTTGGTGAAGAATACTTTTATGTGTTAAATAATGATTCATTCATGGAGCCATTTGAAGCTGATAGTTTAAAATATGAAGGCTTTTGAGACTTGCTTTAACACGTGTACCTTGATTCGTTCTGCTAGCAAGTTATTCATCCCTCGTTCCTTTATCGCCTTAGAAATCTCAGCAACATTTGCAAGTCTTATTGCTTCATAGTCCAGTGAATCCTGCGTATCTTTGCTTCTTTCTATGTTCCTACTACTGGCATGTACTTGCTTTCTTAAACTGTCCCAGTCAACTGCACTCGTTTTCTCATTCTCTGTCCTTCCTTTTTTGGCTTTTGAAATTTTTGAACTTGTCTCATCATAAGCATGACCAGAAGGATAAGCTTGCTCATTTGAATTTGGCTTGATAAATCTATTTTCCAAGTGCATTTGCTTATTTTCTACTGAGATTCTTTCTCCAGCATTCTCTGTGACTTTATGGACACTTGGAATTTGCTGTGTGGCGTTATTCTGCCTTTTAGCCAGTGCTTCTGCAAGTTTTACAGGTTCTGCCACAGATGGGCTTTCCGAGCTGAGGAATTTGTTCATTTCCAGTTGATGATTGTGGCAGGATGACAAATCATAAACAGTGTGAGGACCTGGTTGAGAAATGCTTTCCTGGTGTACTGAGTGGTTGCTTAATGGTATAGAGGGGCCCATTCCTTGTGTTTCTTGAGAACACAGTTGTTCATTCTGTTGTACTATTCTTCCACCTTCACTTCCTGCCCATCCTTCAGTCCTAAAGCCCTTGCTATTTTCATCTTTTGTCTTTGTGAATCTGAAATCAATTGAAGGCAAAGGAGATATGCTTTCTTCACTAAATGCTTTAAAATTCTCTATTTCGGCAATTCTAAATTCTGGGTTCATGTGCAAATGGTAGTCGCTTGAAGGATAAGTAAATACATAAGGGCCATTGAAACCATCTTCTCTGTGCAATCTTGTTTTTTTCTGGGCATGCACAATATTTTTAGATTGCTCGTGCACTTGCCCGGATCCCTCATCCGCTAGTGAACAAGAATTTTGGCTGTAAAATTCCTGGAATGTGGTTTTCTCCATCTGTAGAAGATTTGTTAAAGTTGGAAAGTGAATCTCACTTGGTCTGCAGCCAGTTATAAAATCCTCCTCTTCTGAATTGGAGCCTGAGCTGGATCTTGGTCCTCCAGGGCCCTGTACGTTTAAGGAATCAAAAGAATCTTGTGATGATATGACGTCTTCCCCCATGCTCTGACTATGTGCGTCCACTCTGCTCCTTTCTCTTCCTGTAGTTTCACTGTCTCTTTGATGCTCTGTTGATCCAAGGTGAGTCATAGAGCTATAACTGAAGATAGGTTGACTTGGAACCTTTTCTTGCCATCCAATGGTGTCATCCTGACGATTTATACAGACTTCTGATTCCTCTGACAGTGTGCTTGTCCCACTATTATCGCATGTTCTATTGCTCATTGACTGAAGAGGAAATCGTGCTGCCAAAGACATGAAAGCAGAGCTGCGAAGATAGGAAAAAAATCATAAATATTGTTTCTTAAACTTCAAGTTTTACTCTCACTGGAAATATCTACCCACAATTCTGTGAAAATGAGTGAATTTACCTTGAAAGATGGTCTGAAACATTTTGGGTTAGGAAGACTCCTATCACCGAATCAACAACAGATCCTTTCCATCGTGAGAAGCGTCTATCTCCTGTGAAGAGTATTATTATGTCTGGTAAATATGCAGCTAGTTGAATACCTTTGTAACATACTACATTATTTTTATTGTTGGCGCATGTGTAAGTATAAAAGCCGTCATATATGGTCTGCCTGTGGAAACATTCAGAATATTCCTGTAAAATTTTCTGACTCTTTTATGGACTTTATTACAATCAAATCTACGTCCCCTATGTTTTTCTGGTATTTATGCCCTTTCTTTTTTTCTCGTCTCCTTTCTATTGTTTTAATTTTCTGGACTGATGATTCATTTCTATTGTTTGGCTTATTTTTACTTGTTCCTTATATTGATCTTTCTGAATTTAACATCAATAGTGCTCTAGTTTTGTAACTCTGAATTTGAGGCTATAACTATAGGAGAATCTACCTTGAATGAGGTGCATTCTTGCAATAAATGAATCGGTTCGACCACGAAAAACCTTTCTTTCCTCTTCCCACCATTTCTCCTTTTCCTTGTCAGTTCCTTCAAAGTCTTTGCTTCCTTCCGTATTCATCAAAAGGTTCCAAATTCTGTTTGTTTCTGGGTCAAGGTCTACTTTAGGTCGTGGTTTATGTTTCTTCATCAGTTCAAATCCTGGGTATGGAACAAGTGCACCATATCCTTTGTATAGGACAACTGCATTTTGCTCGTCCCTTACCAATTCAGTGCTCCCCTCATTGAGATCTAGACTCTTCAATCGATATATGATCTCCTCTATGGGAATGGCATATATCCTTTTTGTTGGTGGGCGACCTACATCAAATATCGATAGGTTGATACCAATCAAGTGAGTAGAACGTACGAGGATATCATGTTAAGTTTATGAAATGCCACATTTTCTAAAGTCTTTGAGATACAAAATTTACCTCGCCGTTTTGCTGGGGATTTCTGATAAGCATACAAGGAATCGTTGTTTTTTGGAACTTTATTTCTTCTAGCTGAAACTGATCTTGATGGAATGGGTCCTTTGGTATGCTTTGTTAAAGGAACATGGGAAGCTTGAAGTACCTGGTTCTCCGATTCAGGGACTTGTTTGGGAGGAGATGTTTGGAGCATGTAACAATCCTCAATTGCAGCTAGGGAGGGATAGCCATGGACTGAAGTTAATCTGCTGGTCTCTTTCGTCACTTCTGCATGTGAACGCAGATCAGACAAAATCTCTTGCATCAGCAAATTCTGTCCTGCAGTCATAGAGTGATTGCACCTCTCAGATGTAAATTTGTTGGCCTCACTTTGCCTCTCAGCAATTTTAGGACTTCTGAAGTAAAAGTTCGATATGTCATGGTTTGTTGTTTCTGTAAGCCAATTTGCACTGTTATCATTCATTTGTTTTGTTTTAGCTTTTCCCGAACCATCTTCAACTTCTGTTATCCAAGGCATTCCAGAGATGTTTGTATGGAGTCCACTCACAGTTTTCTTTTTTTTGTAAGTTTCTGAGAAACCTTGGCCAAGAACTTGGCCCTTTTTGCAACATTCATCCGCTTGGATCTCTTGGTACAACAATGAAATGACTGGATTTTGGATATTGGGATTTGTGCCCTCGATAGTATGAAAATGTTCTCTCTTGGACCCTCTTGCTGCACTGGAATTAGATGGAAAATTTGGAACTGATTGGGTTGTATTCCTAGACAATTCTTTCTCCATGCTATCATAATTAGAGTTTGCTTGAAAGACTACTTTGTCTATTCCTTCAGCATGGATTTGTTGTGATATGGGATTCCATCCATTGCTACAGCTGTTTTGGAAAGGGTCAGAATATCTCTCATCTATATTTCTCCCTATCACATGTGGATCTTCTATGGACCAGTCTTTCTCTGGAGCTAATGAGGCTGCGGCTGCTTGCCTTTGTTGCAGTGGTACATAGTTAGTTTGCAATTGACTTGTGGAATGGATTAGATCATTTATGTTTCCAGATTGCTGCTGTTCTTCCATTAAGCCAGTCCACCGGTCATTCTGCACAACAGACTTTGTTCCAGAAACACTGTAAGTTCCAGGGCACAATTCTGTGGCTCGATAGTCTGTACTCAAACTAAAGGCCCCCTTATTCCAATGAGGTAACTCCTGCTGACCAACTGCTTTTTCCTGGCTTTCATCAATGATCTTCTCCACATCAAAATTTAATGCTCTCCGGCAGGATTTTGCAGCTGTTCTGCCCTTAGCATTGACTGTCTCCCTTGAAGCATCAGCCAGTTCAGGTGCTGATTCTTTCTGAGTATTCTTGCGCACGTACTTCCTCTTTGCTGTCTTGGCCTCGTTGATATTTTTTGGACTTTTAGGCTTTGGAGTCCTTTTGGGTTTGCCTTCCCTTATTACCTTGGGCCTGTGTTTTCTTCGTCTTGGCGGTTTCTGCTGGGGTGTCTCATTCAGATCCATGCCAGGAATACTTCCCTTCTCAGAATCTTTATTTTCTTTGTGTAGTGTATGATTGGCAGCAGGAGATGAGTTTACAATGCTCTGTAAAAGTTCATCACTCTGGTCCAGAGGTGACTTATTTCCTAATGATGTAAGTGAAGTATCATTGTACCTTGCCTCACTTGAGCTTTTGTTTCTTATGATGTTTGGTGTTGCAGAATGCTGGTTGTTCTCCAGCTTCTTGACCCGATCTGGTGTTATTGGTGCAAACTGGAGTGTGTTGGTAACACTTGAGGCAGCATATATTTCTGCTGGTGCGGAATTTAGATCCCAGTGCGGTTCATAAGGTACGGGGAATCCATCTATAGGAGAAAAACAGTTTTCATTGATTTCCTTATTGAAAATAATGAAAAGATAATTTGACAGTGAAATAATTTTGTAAATCCAGAGGACGTAAACTTATAATTTTGTAAATCCAATTTTTTGTTTTTTGTATCTGATAACACTTACAATGAGGTCGGTAAACACATCAAATAATGGCAATTACATGTCAGGCCTTGTAGCATACTAGAATACCTTTGTCCTTTCCTAGTAGCAGTGTGCAGTTACAGAAACTAATTTGGTGCTATTCTTCCTAACGAAATACTATAATAATTAAAAATTCTTAACTTAAAAAGCAAGTTAATTATCGCAGATAAATCGAAGTACTTTATTTTTCTTTTATCTTATGAAGAATCAGAGGGTAACATAACTTTGTACAAACGACCCAATTTCCATGGGTGCACAAATAATTTTCATGAAGTAGTCATCCATTATGGATGTGTTGATACAAGTCCATGTTTCTAATGCTACCCAGTTCTATTTGTATACTATCTTCATCAATTAGAAATGAACAGGAAAAAAAAAATCATAACGATGATCCTCTTTGGATACTTTGTTGTATGCGTTCCTACTTGAATAAATGGGCACCAATAAATGAAAATTGAAAAAAAAATATAAATGTCTTACAGCTGGATATCTGGGTATAGTTGTCACTGTTGTCCGATGAGTTTGAACCCGAGTAGTGATTTTGGTTGCTAAATAAGAAACTTGCAGGGTTCTTATCTCTTAGATTGCCGTCAACTTGAGAATGCATTTCCAGAATCAGAGGCCTATTTGCCAAATTACTTGAAGGGTCAAAACCTGCGTAGTGATTCTGGTTGTTGAACAACAGGCCATCAGAGGTGGTCGAATCTCTCTGGCTGTAATCAACATGAGAGTGCAAATGCAAATGCGAATTTGGCATCAGAGGACTATTTGCTGCCATGTTTTGGCTTCCGTTCCGGTCCCTGTTTGCAGTGGTTACGAGGGTGGCATTCTGCATTAGCAGCAGTTGTGCAAATGTATCATTCTTCCAACCTGTGCTGTCACTGTGTAAGGTCTGAGTGTGAGACCCTGCAATGTGATTGATCATCCTGTTCTTCTGAGCCAATCCTGCATCA
Organism: Pterocarya stenoptera; assembly: GCA_003123785.1. Lineage (NCBI taxonomy): Eukaryota > Viridiplantae > Streptophyta > Magnoliopsida > Fagales > Juglandaceae > Pterocarya > Pterocarya stenoptera. The sequence goes on along the minus strand of QEOT01001701.1, from coordinate 82,021 downwards.
TAGCCGTAGTACCCTCCTTTCTGAACCACCTGCCCAGTCGGGTTCGAATTTTGCCTCAACTCATTGTAATTTGGCATCTCCTCTGCATACCGATTTGAGAATTCAGTCACTTCCTGCCAATTTGCTCTCCCCATTTGGTTCTCATCCCAGTTGAACGGGATTGGATTTGATCTTGCTGGAATTGGCTTCTCTGGTGTCACGGGCATCCATGAATCCACTATCTGAAGCTCTTTATCCTCTGGAAATGAAACCCCCCCTCCAATATTCATCCTTCTCACCTAGCAATCGTAACACTGTCCTTTCACTTCTTTGCTGAGTCCCTGCGCTTGAAGCCTCTAATTTTTCCTGGAGCAGCTGAATTTCACAGCTACCATCCAAATACCGGAGGTTTCTGAAAGCCAATATCTAGCTTCACCCCATTTGCCTGAACCCGCACAGCCAAAACATCCAAACACATTCTCTAGCATACAACCTTCACCGTGCATTGACATGCATCAAGATTAACAAAAGATTAAAGAAAACAACCCAAAAGAAGCATCTTTGTTATAAATGCTAGAAAATAATTCCTCGTATGTTTCTCAACAGCAACAGCCAGCTTTATCTTGTATTCGATGGAAAACATGGAAAAAGCCTGAGAAACATATATGGAAATTAACAAAAATCAAAATAGCAACAAATATGGCTTAGTTGAGAGATAAAACTACTACTCAGATAGAGTATTAAATTACATATCGGCCAATTTAATCCGCTTTAAATGGCTAGGATTGTGGGGCAAAAAATTGACAAAATCTTCAGGGAATATTTTCGTGATATGGAAGAAGTGTAACAACTTTTATGGGTTTCAGTCAGCATGAATTAAACCTGAAAATATAAATGACCAATAAATAAATAAATAATATATTGAATTTGAGCTCACCGATCTGGGCGTTGAGTCAGGCGGCCGGCGTGGGTAAAGTCAATGCCGGAGGTTATCAAATCAGTCTCCAGGGTTAAGACAGAGTGAGAAACGAATAGAGAAGAGTGCTGAGAGGAAAAATGCAGGAAAAGAAACCAGAGACGTAGACCATACTATGTATAAGACATGCCCACACCAGTTTGGGCACTTCTTATATTTGTATATTGGGCACACCCACTTTAATTATAAACTACTTTACAAAAATCCAGATTATTTACCTTCTTTTGGCCATTAATGTTTATTTGCTGTAGCAGCATCAGTCCTAGATATTCTCTCTCCTACTATCATTTATCTTTTCTCTTCATTTTTTTTCTCCCATTTCTTCTTTTCTTAGTTTATTTTTCTTCTTTAAGGTTGAAAAAAATTAGATTTACATTTTTCTAGCAACTATTGAGAGACACGAGCAATATAAAAAGACTCTTAGGCCACAAATTATTTTAAGAATATTTTATTTAACTTTCAACTTTTATCTATCTCATCTTATCTGTAAAAATAAATGAGATTTAAGTGTTTAGGTGGAGATTTTTCATTGAGAAAAAGTAAGGGTTGCCCCTTAACATGGGGAGTGCTTGAATAACTTGACATGTATAAATCGGTGCAAATAAGAGTAATTTTCTTTTTGTCTCCATCTTATTTGATATATTAAATTATTTAAAATCAGTTCTACCAATAAAGTGTGATTGATTATAAGAATGGATAATACATTCTATGTACCACCATAGGGCAAGGATAAAATTGTAATTGAAGCACTATTTGTATATATTGTGCGTGAAAAAGGAGTTGTAACAGTCAGGCCATCTCTGCTGGGACCAAAACACGTGATTCGGCCAAAAAACCAAGCAAACAAACGTATTGACCTTCTGGTTTGGACGCAGTCTGAGGTGGGACCCACCGATACGAGAATCAAAGTAAATAATAAAATAAAATACTACTATCGAGACAAGGACAGTTTTATTATAAATAAATAAATAAAAAGATCAGAAAAAAAGGACAGTTTTATCAGTGTGCATGAAAAGTGCGCACGTACGTGGTCCATGTCCTTTCTGCATGGCAAAATTTATTGCTTATAAATAAATCTATAATAATTGTATTGTTTTTCTAATTGTATGGTTACGTGTAAATAAATTCATAAATTAATGTTATTTTATAATAAAAAATATCTTAATAATTTAATGCATTACATAAAAAAAATATTAATTTATAAATTTATTTTTATTTAATCTCTTTATAATTAAAACATTTATTAATTTCAAATGATCAAAAATCATGAATGTCGTTGGTAGTTGGTTAGGGGCATACATCCACATATGGTTCAATGATAAGTACTTGTTTTCCATTTCATCTTCTTCATATTCCATACAAAATTCCCAGCTTTTGTCATCATTTAGCATTAAGAATTGTCATGTTGGGAGAGAGAGAGTTTATCCTCGAATTTTCAAAATAGTTCATGGTTAGTATTCGATAACCTGAGTGCTATAGAAAACATAATGAACGGTTCTTCAAATGCTACTTGGCTTAATTTTGGTCACCTGAGTTTGGTGGCTGATAGCCTGATTCTATGGTGAAATAGATGTAAATTCATTGAAAATTCAAAAAATACGCATGTGGGATGAAATTATTATTGCTATTTATTATAAAAACGAATCATTGGTTTAACTAAATAACTATGACACTTTTCTTCGTCTCTCACGTTGATGAAATGGATCATAATACACGTTCTTCGTGTTGACCATAAGCTTAATTCTAATTGTTTTGTTTCGAAACAAAAATATCTACGAGAAGGGATAATTTGTCTTTTGGGCTGTCATCAAATTAATTCCACCAAAATCCAACAATGACAACTTAATTTGTTTTAGGAAAACTATTCGTAATTACAAAATCAATCAATTTTATTTGATGACAATTGAAAAGTACAAGTTGAATGAGATATTTGTAAATTTCTTATCACATAAAATATAGAAGGAATCAAAAGCTAGGAAAAGTCCACAATTTTGGAGCAATTAACAAAATGAAAATGTTTAAATCCATCATCAGATCAATGGTCTCGATCGAAGCTGACGTTGCCCTCACAGCAGAGTTCCTTCATAACATATATATATATATATTAACAAGTGGACCAGTGGGGAATTAGCTATATATATATTAACGAGTGGACCAGTGGGGAATTAAGCTGAGTTTTAAATTTTCCTTAGTTTGGGTAAATAGAAGGCCGACGTTTAATCTCTGTCACCTACCACCCCATTTATTGGTGATGTGAAGGATTTTAGGTATACGGTTAATTACTGAAACTTTGAGGACCCCATCCAGCCAGAAACATAGTCCATAGACACGGACGGATCCTAGGTTAACGTTTTAATTGTTTTCACATTCCAAGGATAATAATTTGGTATATATATATATATTAATAGGTAAAATTAGAAATATGCAAGTTTATATATTGATATATCCACAGGTAATATAACATCATAATTGCGACAAATTGTTTAAGCAAGAGTCTATCATCCGTTTAAAATTCTTAATTTGAGAATTTTTATTTACATATAATTTCAATTTAAAAAGTCAATAACCATTAAGGGTACTGGTGGCTCAGTGATTTTTAGATTAGAAATGGTGTGACATGCATGTATTAGATTATGAGTTTGAGTACTTTTTTTTTTCATAAGGGGGTGGGAGGTTTGAACCTAGGTTTTCTATTTGAAAAATCGGGCTATATGCCATCAGGTCATCAAACTTTTGATAATTGTGAGTTTGAATCTGAACATGAATTCATTTTAGACTACTGATATTTGTTGTTTACAAATTCATTAAATTTCTTATTGAGATCAAAATTTAAATTATGGCTCAAACTTCATCGTTTGAATTCAAAACTTTCCTCAACTCATTTCATTTCATCATTATAATTTTTTTAAATTCTCACATAAAATATAATAAACAATTCAATTTTTTAAAATTCTAAAATAATAATAATATTAAAGAATAATATTCTAACAATATCAAAAAGACTATCTTGGATATTGATTAAAATTGCATTGGGTTGTAAAGTGATCTTAGATATATTGTAAATATTAGTAAAAAAATAATGATAAAATATTAATTAATAATAATTAATAATAATAAAATAAACAATAGTTAAATATTTTGATAATATTTTACTATCCAAACTATCTATAACTAACTTAGTCCTTCTATAGAAAAATAAAAACTAACTCTGTCAGTCTACTGTCTACTAGGGGTGATATCGGTCTGGTTCGGTCCTGTTTTAGACGGTTTTGTGGACCGGACTGGATCTATTCAGTCCAAGAATTTTCCACCCTGGATTAGACCGAGTATATATAAGACTGGTCCGTCTGGTCCAGTCCAGGGTCGGTCTACTTCGGTCTGGACATACCCCAAATAGGCCATTCAGCCCATCTAAATCTGGTTTTCCGGCTCACTTCAAATTTTGTACATTTTTTAGCTAAAAATACTAAAAAAAAAAAAACTTGATCTTGAAAAATACAATACTAAAATCATAAAAGAAAACTAATCTATATAAAAAACTAGAAAAGCCAAAAAATAATAATAATAATACAAAAGTTATTACAAATTACAAATTATAATCCAAAACTTAACAACTTAAAATATAATGGGTAATTTCTGAACTTCTAAGGGCTGACAAATATTCTTCCAGTTACATTCATGATTCCTCTTCCTCTCAATTCTTCTCCTGAAAATGAAAACTCAATAAATTAAATAATTTATGATTCTATGAATCTATGATTAATAAATCATTGTATTAGCCTGTAAACCTATTAGGTATATATAGTTATAACTTATAGTGATATTAATACTATACTATTATACATACATTATGCTATAATCCTACAACTCTTATGATATATTAATATATACTAATACTATATATTATACTATTATAGACTATAATGTTACTGTTATTGACTTACCACTACATATAGACTTATAGAGTGTGTGTATATATATTATAATGATATAGTAATACTAATACTATTATTACTATATACTGTATTAATAATTTGATAGTGATATTAATACTATATAATAATACATGGTCATGGTCTCATAGACTTATAGTGATATTAATAATTTAATACTATATATAGACAGTAGACTTATAGACTTATAGTGATTTAGTTATAATTTATAATTATAGTTATAGACTATAGTGATTTAATTTAGTTATAAATATATTGACAATGTTAGTTATTACTTTATTACTAACTTAAAGTATGTTAATGCATAACGAGTCATTGAGCTAAATACAACTTTTATATTATAATTTATACTAGAACTCTTAATACATTGATACATTGGTACTAAATAGTAAATATATATAGTTATAGACTTATAGTGATTAGTTATTATGAATCATGATTAGTATAAAGTATTAGACTATTAGTAATCCACTTTAAGTCTATATATAAGCTACTATATAAATCACTATAGTATTAGTTATACCAATACTCTAATACTATATCACTATATGATACTATTAACTATAGTGATATAGTAATACTAATACTAATACTAATACTAATATAGACTATAGTTATAACTTATAAGTATACTAAATCACTATAATATAGTATAACTAATATAACTATTAGTATAACTATATAATAGTATTAGTATAAAGTATTAGACTATTAGTAATATAGTATAGCTAAATATTAGTAATATTAGTATAAATATAACTGTATAACTATAGTCTATACTTAATTATAATATAGTATAATTATATATTAGTTAGTGATATGATTATGTTAGATGAAAATTATATAATTAATAATATATATAAATTATAAAATATATATTTTTTATTTATATTTGGTTCGGTCCGATCCGAAAAACTCCTAGATCATGGACCGGATCGAATGAACTCGGTCCTATAAAATTCGGACCGAAACCGACCTAGACCAACCCCGGTCCGGTCGATTTTTCAGGGTCCAGACTTCCCGATGCTCACCCTTACTGTCTACCCCACCAATCTTCTATGAATTAGCGTTCACATTCCAGTCCAATCATTTATTTTTTTTGTACTTTTTTTAATACTCTTAAATATTTAAAAAATTCATAATATTATTAAAAAATGTTTCTTTAATTATTGAATAAAAAATGAATTTAGTTGTAGTTTAGATAGTGAGTTGAGATGAAAATTAAAGTTGAATAAAATATTATTAAAATATTATTTTTTAAAATTATTATTATTTTTGAATTTGAAAAAGTTGAGTTATTTATTATATTTTATATGAAAATTTAAGAAAATTATAATAATAAGATGAGATAAAATATTTTTACTATCCAAATAGTACTTAAACTTTTCATTTTAATTTTTATTATTTAACCCCTAGTGTGACTTTTCAGGTGTACCTAAGCTACATATGTTTAAGGCGGCTGCCGGCTAATTTATTTTATTTCAATAAACATAATCATATATTAATACTTAATAGTTTCATCATAGATATTGTTATTATAACATAAATAAATAAAATTAATTGTTGATCCTGAATCTTCTGGATTGCTTTATTACTAGCATGATAATTGAAATAAACCATTTAAATGGATCGATACATCCGAAATTGGATGGAGTGTCTCAATCAAGTCAAGGTTGTGATAATCAAGCACGAAGAACTTGACTTTAATGATTTATATTTTGAAAAAAATTAAAGTTTCTTAGTCACGAGGTATGATGTCATGAGAAAGTGAAATCCTAGAAGATTCTATTCAAAGGGAATCTTGATTATTTAATGGGTAAAATGATTAAATAACTTAGCCTAAACTACTTTATCTTAAGAGGTCATGCCATGTATAAGATCGAAATATATTAAATTAGGAAAATAATTTGAATAATTCTCAAATAAATAAGTATCGTGTCATTTCTTTATAATTAAAAAACCTATACCTCACATTAAAATAGTGTAAAATATATAGATATTCTTTTTTAATATGACCTACCTTTTTATAAAGAATAACTTATACTAAATTACTTTATCTTAAGAGGTCATGCCATGCATAACTTTAGGATCAAAACATATTAATTTAGATAAATAATTTGTATAAATTTCAAATAAATAACCATCGCGCAGTTTCTTTGTAAAAAAATTACACCTAGGCCACCTTAAAAAAGTGTAAAAATATATATATTATTTTTTAATATAACCCACTTTTTTACAAAGCGCATTCATGTAATATGTCTATTTAAAACTTATACATAACATTCCTCATTAATTTAAAGAGTAAATATCTATCTAATAGTTTTGGACCAAATTTTTCTATAATTTCTCATATAAATCGAGAGATATATATATATGAAATGAAATGAATCGTATATTATTTATTATAAATTTAATATTATTTAAAAGATCAATATAAATAATAATAATAAATATTGTAAAAACAAATAACGTATTTATCTTTAACTCATCCTATATTCAAATTGTAATATTTATAAGTTGTAACCTGTTAACTTTTATGGCCCTACTATTTTTATTATTCATGGAAAGTAGCCTTACAGAAAAATAATCTTTACTTTTTAGACTCACTTGAAGTAAATGTTTTAATTTCTATTATTTTTTAACCGAGTCAGTTGGAGGGCTTTTGACACGTGGTAAAAGAGAGATACAGATACGTTGCTTTCCACCTGCCGGCAGAATGTATAAGTGTCGTGTTGTGATTTACCAATAATTATGCCATTGCAGTTAGCTCTATTTAGCAATCTTTTGGATTACATTTTTATTCCTTATTATTTAAAATAAATAAAAACAACAACAAATAATAGTTTTTGTGTGTCGTAATTGATGGTTTAAAACAAAACTTTTTAAATATACTGATAGTAATTATGACAGTAATTATAATAGTTTAGCTATTTTTGGATTGCAATCCATTTGTTTTCGTATAAAATATTTTGTAAAAGTTATTATCAATTGCATATTTTTTTATTAAAATTACTTAATTGTTAATAAAATATTTTTTTTATTAATTTTAATAATTAAGTTATTAAAATTACTTAATTATAAGCTCATCATGTAGGTCAATACATACCTTCCACAATATTGGCATGACAATATATATTAGTCACGTGCCATGCATATTATATATTAATTGCCTCAAATAAAAGTATATATGTCAAGTGGCAAAAAATTGCCACTTTTTACGTTTATGCTTTGTGTTGTGTCATCCGCTTAATAAATCAATGACAATGATTGAAAAATAAATCGGAAAATTAAGACTTAAAGACATTTGTATTCAATGATACATCTAATCATATTATATAGAAGATCATGTCTGGATTTAAGTAAGATCGAGAAGCTGAACGACTTTCTTGGCCTAGGGGTGGCGCGTGGCCTCAAATACAATAATGCTTCTAGCTTTTATCTTCTTTTAATGTTCAAATCTCCCCAACAATCAATGGGTACGTTAATATGTCATATCAGCTTTAATATATCACTAAGAAAAATTTTATTAACCATTCTTACACCCTATACATTATATTTATTTTTTATTATTTTTTTTCTTACTAAATATATAATATATAAATGATAAGTAAAAAAAAAAATCAATTAGTTTAAAAAAAAAAAATAATAATAATAAAAAAAAAATGATGTGTGGTGTGTGCACTACAACAAAAAAGAGATTTTGAGATGAATTTTTTTTAAGACGAATTGAAAATCGTCCTAAAAAGTGAGATTTAGAGACGAATTTTATATTTCATCCCAAAAAGACGACAGAAGCTGCATACCGTTCGAACGGTATGTTCAGGGACAAAATTTTCCATCCCTAATAATTTAACCGTTCGAACGGTAATGAGGCATCATTCGAAGTCTTTAATTTTTGCGTTCGAACGGAAATTTTGGCGCGTTAAATAATATTGTTAGAGCGGGAAATTACTACACCGTTCGAACGGTGTAGCATATGTTCTTAAATTGATTTATCCTAATTTAAACAAATGATCCATTAAAAATCTAAATTTAAACGGTAAAATAGTTAGAGAAAGAGGATACCGGTGCTTAGAGTTTGATACTACAACTGGGTACTATTCACGGCGACAACGGCAGCTTTAAACGGCGGAGATGAAAGTTTTGGGAGCGGTTTGAGATTTTGAGAGAGTTCGGTGGCCGTGAAAATGGGCGTTAGGGACAAGTTATATATACAATACCGTTCGAACGGTTAGTTAACACGTTCGAACGGTATTATAATATAGTTAATATATTTTATTAAATTTGGGATTGATATATATATTTATATATATAATATATTGTAATTTATGTTATTATATATATATTATAATATATATTATAATATATATGTTATTAATGGCATATTATAATATATAGTTATTATATTTAATATACTATATATATAATATACTATGAGTTATATGATATAGTATCAATATTATATTATGTACTAGTATATATGTTATAACATTATATAAATATTATGGTGAACATATATATTAATTTGTATATATATATGATACTATAATTAATAAATACTATAATTAGTTTATATTAACGGTATATTAATATCTATATAGTACTATATATTATAGTTACTTATATGATATATATAGTTAATAATATATATTGTATTTTAATTTACTATACTATAATAAATATGATATTATAGTCTAATTAGATGACACTATATATGATACAATATATATGTTATCTATAGTCTAATATATTAACATAATATATTTTAGTTATAGTTCACCAATTAGAGGACACTTATATATAT